>JAWPHD010015356.1:25000-30000 GCA_037043455.1 Cyrtodaria siliqua | reverse complement strand
AGACAGACAGACAGACAGCCAGCCAGCCAGACAGACAGACAGACAGACAGACAGACAGACAGACAGACAGACAGACAGACAGACAGACAGACAGACAGACAGACAGACAGACAGACAGACAGACAGACAGACAGACAGACAGACAGACAGACAGACAGGCTAGACAGAGAGGCAGACAGAGACCCAGACAGGCCAGACAGAGACCCAGACAGACAGACAGACAGACAGACAGACAGACAGACAGACAGACAGGCTTGACAGAGAGGCAGACAGAGACCCAGACAGGCCAGACAGAGACCCAGACAGAGACCCAGACATACAGACAGACAGACAGACAGACAGTCAGACAGACATACAGACAGACAGACATACAGACAGACAGACAGACAGACAGACAGACAGACAGACAGACGAGACAGACAGAGACCAAGACAGGCGAGGCAGAGAGCCAGACAGGCTAGACAGAGAGCCAGACAGAGAGCCAGACAGGCCAGACAGACAGACAGGCGAGGCAGAGAGCCAGACAGGCTAGACAGAGAGCCAGACAGGACAGACAGACAGACAGACAGACAGACAGACAGACAGACAGACAGGCTAGACAGAGACCCAGACAGGGACCCAGACAGGCGAGGCAGAGAGCCAGACAGGCTAGACAGACAGACAGACAGAGAGCCAGACAGACAGAGAGACAGTCAAACAGATAGACAGACAGACAGAGAGGCAGACAGAGACCAGACTGGCGAGGTAGAGAGCCAGACAGGCTAGACAAAGAGCCAGACAGAGAGCCAGAGAGGCCAGCCAGACAGACAGACAGACATACAGACATACAGATAGGCAGGCAGGCAGGCAGACAGACAGACAGACAGACAGACAGACAGATAGACAGACAGACAGACAGACAGACAGACAGTGTCACAGGATGACCTTAGTGGTTGGGCTAACTCAGGAAAGAATCAATGACGGTGAATGCATTTACATAAATTTAATGCAACTTTTAAAAGATGTTTAATATATATACAATTATCTAAAAAAAACAAGCGAATACACAAATGAACTATGAAAAGAATGTTCTCATGAACGTGTAAGGCGTTCTTAGTATTGTTATGAATACTGAAAGTCTAAGACACTAAAGTGTTGTTAAATCTATAACAATGTTGATCTAGCGCGATAACTGTGATGCGCGAGAGCTCATGAAGATGATGATGCGCGAATTCAATGGATGATTGTCATCAAATGCCTTCTGTAAGGGTTGATGACGCGATGCAATGATAGTTAATCTCCACTGAGATTGTGAATGATATTCCTCCAGTGAGGACTGGTAACGGGCCCACCTTGTGTCCCGGGGGTTGTCGTTAGTAAAACCTGGCTGCGCAGGTACGGGGACCGTCTCCACCGCTTGTAACGTTAATCGTGGAAGCTTAGCTCCACTCCTGGATATCCAAACCTAGATGGCTTACTCCAACCCTGGATGGCTTATATCCTGGATGGCTTAGATCCACACCTGGATGGCTAATATCCAACCCTGGATGGCTTAGGCTGTAATTATACACACGTTTTAGATGTCGGTTGACAAACATAACAATCTTGCATAATTATCATTACCCAAACAAATCATTATTCAATCAATATATGTAAGCTGTACTAATGATGAGTAGCAATGTATACATATTCTACAACGCCATGTATACGCTATGTACGTCGCTGTTAATCAATGCCCCTAATACATGTAATATAAACATGATCAAATTACTCATATATTACACTCACTGAGTTATGCATGCACGCATTTATTCTTGTCACTCATCTCATTGTTAACTAATGTTAACAATCGTGTATAACAATCACTGAGTTATACGCCAACGTTAACTAATGCACCTATTATCCACTGTTATCAAATTAATATTGTTTTACAATTAATGATCAATTACAATAATTACATCTAATAAAGTAACTTCAAAATTATATGCTAGTCTAAAGTTATGTTTGAGAAACATCAATGCTAACCGGATGTCGTAACCGCCAAACAAGATGGCGCCGCCCACTGAATACAAATGTACGATAAAAGTTTAATAAAACTACTAACCACATGTTGCCTATGAATTTTGCCGTCCAATCTCTGTTCCAACAAAGTACTATTGATCATCCCGGCGAGAGCTAGAAGACAATGGGTTTTATAGCAAACGTTACGCCCAAATCATTATTTCCCCCGTTCAGTCCGTGACAAACGTGGCTAAATCTACAGTATTGAATCTACACGAGAGGCCCCTTATACAATTTTGTCGTTTAAGGAAAATATACCTATATGTTTACATGCATTAGCACAAAACTAAACTTATGACACGGCCTCTCTGGCGGCCACTTAAAATGTGCACGCTTTTACGTGTTACATGAATAGATCATGAATATTGTGAAATTGTTTCAACTCGAACAATAGATTTTGGGTGTAACCGATAATTTACAAGAGCTATATACGACCAGTACGCTCTACCCATGACATTTTGTGACAACATCTCCCCACTTAAAGAAAGTGCTACACTTTTAAAATTCAACAAAATGATAATTAATATTTACACGTTAAGAAACTATTAATTCTTCTGAGCAAACGAGCGACAAAATGTACAAGCTGATCGCTCAATCGCTTGAGTATGTTAACTATTACCACTGCAGTTATAACCTAACTATAATATGTAATTACAATTTCAACACTATTCTACAATTGTACACTACCCTGTCGTAACATATACTACTATTGTACAATACACTGCAATACACTATTGTATTAAACCGGTCATTATGTGCGGCGACTTAAATAGTCTGCCCCAATATTGTCCTTTCCACGGATCGCTTTAATTTTCATCCGGTAAGGCTGCAGAGTCAGTGCCCACCTCATTAACCTACTGTTAGCTACCTTTGCTTTATTCATATAAGCTAACGGTTGGTGGTCAGTCTCCAAGACAAATTCCTTACCAAAAACATATCGGTGGAATTTACTGACACCCCACACTACTGCAAGACACTCCCTTTCGATAACAGATTAGTTACATTCCCGGGGTAATAGTTTCCGACTTGCGTAAGCCACGGGGAGACTACACCCATCTTGCTCTTGCAGTAGGACTGCACCCACCCCGATATCGGAGGCATCCGTTCTGAGGATAAACTCCTGGTCAAGTTCAGGTAATTTTGGTATTGGGGTTTTGACCAGAGTCTCCTTTAAAGAGACAAAAGCTCGCTCCTGGCTTTCCCCCCAAGTTATCCTATTGGGTTGACCTTTCTTTGTCAAGTCTGACAAAGGTGCAGCTATAGCCGAAAAGTTTGGAATAAACTTCCTGTAAAAACCCGCCAACCCTAAAAATGACCTAACTTGTTTCTTTGTCTCGGGTCTTGGTGCTTCCTGAATTGCCTTAACCTTGTCGGGGTTGGGTTTCAATTTCTGGTCCCTCCCGACAACATGACCCAGACACTCTATATCTGCGTAACCCATGTGACACTTGCTAGGTTTTGCAGTCAGTTTAAACCGGCGTAGCCGTTCCAACAGATTACGTAGAGTCTTAATATGGTCTTCAAATGTTGTTGTAAACACCAGGATGTCATCTACAAAACTGTCTGTGTTGGACAAATCCTTCAGGACTTTCCTCATTAACCTACAGAATGTTGCTGGGGCGTTTACGAGACCAAAGGGCATGACCTTGAACTTAAAAAGTCATTGCGAAGTTTCGAAGGAGGTCATCTCTTTAGCTCGGTCTGAAAGTGGGACTTGCCAATAACCTTTACTGAGGTCTAACTTGGAGAAATACGAATATCCCGCAAGTTTAGAGAATACCTCCTCAATATTAGGCATTGGCTCTGCATCAAAGATGGTACGTTTATTGAGCTGCCTAAAATCGATGCAGAATCGAATTGACCCATCTTTCTTCTTAATAAGTACGACTGGGGATGAAAATGGGGCGTTTGAAGGTTCGATGACACCCAATTTCAACATGTCTTTCACCTCCTCATCAACAATTGATCGGGAGTGAAATGGAATGGGATACCCCTTAATTCTAATTGGTTCCCCTGATGTGAGTACAATATCATGTTGCACTCCATCTGTCTGCCCCGGGTTTTCGGACAAGACATCACTGAACTCCGAGAGTAAACTACCCATCTCTCGTTGCTGCTCTACACTAAGCATGCCCGATATGTCTACATCGGCTGCTGTCTCCTTACCTACACTAATGGGAAAATACATGGGACTAGTGTCCTCACTACTGTCTTCCTCACTATCATCAATAACTGCAACATTAACTACGGTTAACACCCCTTGTTGCCCATTATCGGTTCTACTGATATACTCTTTCAGCATATTCGCATGAAAGGTCTTTAACTTTCCGTTTATCTCGATACGGTAATCCATAGTGTTCACTATCCCTCTAACGTAAAACGGACCTTTCCATTGTAATAACAACTTGTTATTGTCGGTCGGGAGTAACAGTAACACCTGGTCATCTATCTTAAACTTTCTAGCTCTAGCTTTCTGGTCATAGTACCGTTTATACTTGGTACTTGCCTTAACTAACTGACTTTGAGCTATCTTACAAGTCTCCTCTAGTTTCTCCTTCAGATCTAAAACATACTGATATGTAGTCTTAACCTCATCACTATCTACTTCACCTGCCCACATCTCTCTAAGAATCCTCATGGGACCTCTAACTGACCTACCGTACAATAACTCAAACGGAGAAAATCCTAAACTCTCTTGTGGAACCTCTCTAAATGCAAACAATAAAGCATTGAGATACTTGTCCCAATCTTTGGGTCTCTCGGTACACATACGCCGTAACATTTGCTTTAACGTCCCGTTAAATCGTTCGACTAACCCGTTACACATAGGGTGATATGGTGTTGTCATGATTTGACGCAAAGACAATAACCTGCTTACTTCAGCCATAAGTTCTGACGTAAACTGTGACCCACAATCAGTCAGCATTTCCTCTGGTACACCTAGCCTACTGAACATATCA
>JAWPHD010015356.1:17500-20000 GCA_037043455.1 Cyrtodaria siliqua | reverse complement strand
ACAGACAGACAGACAGACAGACAGACAGACTGACAGACAGACAGACAGACAGACAGACAGACAGACAGACAGACAGACAGACAGACAGACAGACAGACAGACAGACAGACAGACAGACAGACAGACAGACAGACAGACAGACAGACAGACAGACAGACAGACAGACGGACAGACAGACAGGCAGGCTAGACAGAAAGGTAGACAGACACCCAGACAGGCGAGGCAGAGAGCCAGACAGGCTAGACAGAGAGCCAGACAGAGAGCCAGACAGGCCAGACTGACAGACAGGCGAGGCAGAGAGCCAGACAGGCTAGACAGAGAGCCAGACAAGCCAGACAGACAGACAGACAGACAGGCGAGGCAGAGAGCCAGACAGGCTAGACAGAGAGCCAGACAAGCCAGACAGACAGACAGACAGACAGACAGACAGACAGACAGACAGACAGACAGACAGACAGACAGACAGGCTAGACAGAGACCCAGACAGAGACCCAGACAGGCGAGGCAGAGAGCCAGACAGGCTAGACAGAGAGCCAGACAGAGAGCAAGACAGGCCAGACAAACAGACAGGCGAGGCAGAGAGCCAGACAGGCTAGACAGACAGACAGACAGAGAGCCAGACAGGCCAGCCAGACAGCCAGACAGACAGACAGACGGACAGAGAAAAAGACAAAGACAGACGTACAGACAGACATACAAGCAAATGTAGAAACTTCACCCTGGATATTGTCCCTTAATACAAGCCCATGCATATACCTAATACCTGACCGTGGATATTTTCCCTAAATACAAGCCCGTATATACGATTTATGTACAAACCTGAACCTAAACAGTGTCTCTTAATTAAAGCCCATACGTATTATGTACAAACCCGACCCTGACTATTGTTCCATTATACAAGCCCATACATACACATTATGTACAAACCTGGCCCCGACTATTTACCTTAATACAACCCTATACATAAATCTAATGTACAAACCTGATCTGGATTTAAGCCCATACATATTACTTATGTACACAGCTGGCCCTGATTATTGTCCCGTAGTACAAGCCCATGCATATACATAATGTACAAACCTGAACCTATATAGTGTCCTTTAATTCACGCCCATATATAATATATACCTTATGTACAAACCTGACTCTTACTATTGTCACATAATACAAGCACATACATATACATAATGTACACACCTGACCCTAGATATTCTCCTTTAATGCAGGCCCATATATATATACTTCATGTACAAACCTGACCCTGGATATTGTTTCTTAATTAAAGACCATACATATTAGGTATGTAAAAATCTGACCCCGGCTATTGCCAGCCAGACAGACAGACAGACAGACAGACAGACAGACAGACAGACAGACAGACAGACAGACAGACAGACAGACAGACAGACAGACAGACAGACAGACAGACAGACAGACAGACAGACAGACAGACAGACAGACAGACAGACAGACAGACAGACAGACAGGTAGAGAGCCAGACAGGCTAGACAGAGAGCCAGACAGAGAGCCAGACAGGCTAGACAGAGAGCCAGACAGAGAACCAGACAGGCTAGACAGAGAGCCAGACAGAGAGCCAGACAGGCCAGACAGACAGAGAGCCAGACAGGCCAGACAGACAGACAGACAGACAGACAGGCGAGGTAGAGAGCCAGACAGGCTAGACAGAGAGCCAGACAGGCCAGACAGACAGGCAGGCGAGGCAGAGAACCAGACAGGCTAGACAGAGAGCCAGACAGAGAACCAGACAGGCCAGACAGACAGACAGGCCAGACAGACAGACAGACAGACAGACAGGCTAGACAGAGAGACAGACAGAGACCCAGACAGGCCCGACAGAGACCCAGACAGACAGACAGACAGACAGACAGACAGACAGACAGACAGACATGATAGACAGAGAGGCAGACAGAGACCAGACAGGCGAGGTAGAGAGCCAGACAGGCTAGACAGAGAGCCAGACAGAGAACCAGACAGGCCAGACAGACAGACAGGCGAGGCAAAGAACCAGACAGGCTAGACAGAGAGCCAGACAGACAGACAGACAGACAGAGAGCCAGACAGGCCAGACAGACAGACAGACAGACAGGCGAGGTAGAGAGCCAGACAGGCCAGACAGACAGGCAGGCGAGGCAGAGAACCAGACAGGCTAGACAGAGAGCCAGACAGACAGACAGACAGAAAGACAGACAGACAGACAGGCTAGACAGAGAGGCAGACAGAGCCCCAGACAGGCCAGACAGGGACCCAGACAGACAGACAGACAGACAGACAGACAGACAGACAGACAGACAGACAGACAGACAGACAGACAGACAGACAGACAGACAGACAGACAGACAGACAGACAGACAGACAGACAGACAGACAGACATACAGACAGACAGACAGACAGACAGACAGACAGACAGACAGACAGACAGACAGACAGACAGACAGACAGACAGACAGACAGACAGACAGACAGACAGACAGACAGACA
>JAWPHD010015356.1:0-5000 GCA_037043455.1 Cyrtodaria siliqua | reverse complement strand
TATATGTATAAGAACTGAATATATATGTGTAAGAACTGACTATATATGTGTAAGAACTGAATATATATGCGAAAGAACTGAATATATATGCGTAAGAACTGAATATATATGCGTAAGAACTGAATATATATGCGTAAAACTGAATATATATGTGTAAGAACTGAATATATATGCGTAAGAACTGAATATATATGGGTAAGAACGGAATATATATGCGTAAGAACGGAATATATATGCGTAAGAACGGAATATATATGTGTAAGAACGGAATATATATGTGTAAGAACGGAATATATATGTGTAAGAAGTGAATATATATGTGTAAGAACTGAATATATATGTGTAAAAACTGAATATATATGTGCAAGAACTGAATATATATGCGTAAGAACTGAATATATATGCGTAAGAACTGAATATATATGCGTAAGAACTGAATATATATGTGTAAGAACGGAATATATATGTGTAAAAACGGAATATATATGTGTATGAACGGAATATATACGTGTAAGAATGGAATATATACGTGTAAGAACGGAATATATATGTGTAAGAACGAAATATATATGCGTTAGAACGGAATATATATGTGTAAGAACGGAATATAGAAGTGTAAGAACGGAATATATGTGTAAGAATATATATGCGTAAGAACCGAATATATATGCGTAAGAACGGAATATATATGTGTAAGAACTGAATATATATGAGTAAGAACTGAACATATATGCGTAAGAACGGAATATATATTCGTAAGAACGGAATATGTACGTGTAAGAACGGAATATATATGTGTAAGAACAGAATATATATGTGTAAGAACGGAATATATATGTGTTAACACGGAATATATATGTGTAAGAACTGAATATATATGTGTAAGAACTGAATATATATGTGTAAGAACTGAATATATATGTGTAAGAACTGAATATATTTGTGTAAGAACGGAATATATACGTGTAATAACGGAATAGATATGTGTAAGAACAGAATATATATGTGTAAGAACGGAATATATATGCGTAAGAATGGAATATATGTGTAAGAACAGAATATATATGTGTAAGAACGGAATATATATGTGTAAGAACGGAATAAATATGTGTAAGAACGAAATATATGTGTAAGAACTGAATATATATGTGTAAGAACAGAATATATATGCGTAAGAGCTGAATATATATGCGTAAGAACTGAATATATATGCGTAAGAACTGAATATGTATGCGTAAGGACTGAATATATATGCGTAAGAAAGGAATATATACGTGTAAGAACGGAATAGATATGTGTAAGAACGAAATATATATGTGTATGAACGGAATAAATATGTGTAAGAACGGAATATATATGCGTAAGAACGGAATATATATGCGTAAGAACGGAATATATGTGTAAGAACGGAATATATATGTGTAAGAACGAAATATATATGTGTATGAACGGAATAAATATGTGTAAGAACGGAATATATGTGTAAGAACTGAATATATATGTGTAATAACTGAATATATATGCGTAAGAGCTGAATATATATGCGTAAGAACTGAATATATATGCGTAAGAACTGAATATGTATGCGTAAGGACTGAATATATATGCGTAAGAACTGAATATATATGCCTAAGAAGGGAATATATATGCGTAAGAACTGAATATATATGCGTAAGAACGGAATATATTTGTGTAAGAACGGAATACATATGTGTAAGAACTGAATATATATGTGTAAGAACGGAATATATGTGTAAGAATATATATCCGTAAGAACGGAATATATATGTGTAAGAACGGAATATATATGCGTAAGAACTGATTATATATGTGTAAGAACTGAATATATATGTGTAAGAACTGAATATATATGCGTAAGAGCTGAATATATATGCGTAAGAACTGAATATATATGCGTAAGAACTGAATATGTATGCGTAAGGACTGAATATATATGCGTAAGAACTGAATATATATGCCTAAGAAGGGAATATATATGCGTAAGAACTGAATATATATGCGTAAGAACGGAATATATTTGTGTAAGAACGGAATACATATGTGTAAGAACTGAATATATATGTGTAAGAACGGAATATATGTGTAAGAATATATATCCGTAAGAACGGAATATATATGTGTAAGAACGGAATATATATGCGTAAGAACTGATTATATATGTGTAAGAACTGAATATATATGTGTAAGAACTGAATATATATGCGTAAGAACTGAATATATATGCGTTAAACTGAATATATATGCGAAAGAACGGAATATATATGCGTAAGAACGGAATATATGTGTAAGAAAGGAATATATATGCGTAAGAACTGAATATATATGTGTAAGAACTGAATATATATGCGTAAGAACTGAATATATATGGGTAAGAACAGAATATATATGCGTAAGAACGGAATATATATGTGTAAGAAGTGAAGTTATATGTGTAAGTACGGAATATATATGTGTAAGAACGGAATATATATGTGTAAGAACGGAATATATATGTGTAAGAAGTGAATATTTATGTGTAAGAACTGAATATATATGTGTAAGAACTGAATATTTATGTGTAAGAACTGAATATATATGCGTAAGAACTGAATATATATGCGTAAGAACTGAATATATATGTGAAAAAAAAGGAATATATATGTGTAAGAACGGAATATATATGTGTAAAAATGGAATATATATGTGTAAGAACGAAATATATACGTGTAAGAACGCAATATATACGTGTAAGAACGGAATATATATGTGTAAGAACGGAATATATATGCATTAGAACGCAATATATACGTGTAAGAACGGAATATATAAGTGTAAGAACGGAATATATGTGTAAGAATATATATGCGTAAGAACGGAATATATATGTGTAAGAACGGAATATATATGCGTTAGAATGGAATATATATGTGTAAGAACGGAATATATATGCGTAAGAACTGAATATATATGTGTAAGAACTGAATATATATGCGTAAGATCTGAATATATATGCGTAAGAACTGAATATATATGCGGAAAACTGAATATATATTAGAAAGAACGGAATATATATGCGTAAGAAAGGAATATATGTGTAAGAACGGAATATATATGTGTAAGAACGGAATATATATGTGTAAGAACGGAATATATACGTGTAAGAACGGAATATATATGTGTAAGAACAGAATATATACGTGTAAGAACGGAATATATATGTGTAAAAACGGAATATATATGTGTAAGAACGGAATATATACGTGTAACAACGGAATATATATGTGTAATAACGGAATATATATGCGTTAGAACGGAATATATATGTGTAAGAACGGAATATATGTGTAAGAACGGAATATATGTGTAAGAATATATATGCGTCAGAACTGAATATATATGTGTAAGAACTGAATATATATGCGTAAGAACTGAATATATATGCGTAAGAACTGAATAAATATGCGTAAGAACTGAACATATATGCGTAAGAACTGAACATATATGCGTAAGAACTGAATATATATGCGTAAGAACTGAATATATACGTAAGAACTGAATATATATGCGTAAGAACTGAACATATATGCGTAAGAACTGAATATATATGCGTATAAACTGAACATATATGCGTAAGAACTGACCATATGTGCGTAAGAACTGAATATATATGCGTAAGAACTGAATATATATGCGTAAGAACGGAATATATATGTGTAAGAACGGAACATGTATGTGTAAGAACGGAATATATTTGTGTACGAACGGAATATATATGTGTAAGAACGGAATATATATGTTTAAGAATGGAATATATATGTGTAAGAACGGAATATAAATGTGTAAGAACGGAATAGGTATGTGTAAGAACTGAATATATATGTGTAAGAACGGAATATATATGTGTAAGAACTGAATATATATGCCTAAGAACTGAATATATATGCGTAAGAACTGAATATATATGCGAAAGAACTGAATATATATGCGTAAGAACTGAATATATATGCGTAAGAACTGAATATATATGCGTAAGAACTGAATATATATGCGTAAAACTGAATATATATGCGTAAGAACTGAATATATATGCGTAAGAACTGAATATATATGCGCAAGAACTGAATATATATGCGTAAGAACGGAATATATATGCCTAAGAACGGAATATATATGTGTAAGAACGGAATATATATGTGTAAGAACGGAATATATGTGTAGGAACTGAATATATATGTGTAAAAACTGAATATGTATGCGTAAGAACTGAATATATATGCGTAAGAACTGAATATATATGCTTAAAAACTGAATATATATGCGTAAGAACTGTATATATATGTGTAAGAACGGAATATATATGTGTAAAAACGGAATATATATGTGTATGAACGGAATATATACGTGTAAGAACGGAATATATACGTGTAAGAACGGAATATATATGTGTAAGAACGGAATATATATGCGTTAGAAAGGAATATATATGCGTAAGAACGGAATATATATGTGTAAGAACGGAATATATATGCGTTAGAACGGAATATATATGTGTAAGAACAGAATATATATGCGTTAGAACGGAATATATATGTTTAAGAACGGAATATATATGTGTAAGAACGGAATATGTACGTGTCAGAACGGAATATATATGTGTAAGAACGGAATATATATGTGTAACAACTGAATATATATGTGTAAGAACTGAATATATATGTGTAAGAACTGAATATATATGCGTAAGAAGGCAATATATATGTCTAAGAACGGAATATATATGCGTAAGAACTGAATATATATTTGTAATAACTGAATATATATGCGTAAGAACTGAACATATATGCGTAAGAGCTAGACATATATGCGTAAGAACTGAATATGTATGCGTAAGAACTGAACATATATGCGTAAGAGCTGAACATATATGCTTCAGAACTGAAAATATATGCATAAGAACTGAACATATATGCGAAAGAACTGAACATATATGCGAAAGAACT
>JAWPHD010015355.1:0-55804 GCA_037043455.1 Cyrtodaria siliqua | reverse complement strand
ATAGCTATGTGTAAGAAGTGTGCAAAACTACACAGAAATATGTAAAAAAAATAATTAAAGAATCGAGTTTTCAGTAGGGGTGGGGGCTGGGGGTGGGGGAGAGGCGAGGGTGGGTGGTGGGGGAGAGGGGGTGGTGAGGGCAACATATATGTGTAAGAAGCTATGTAATAATTCACCAAAACAATACAAAAATATGTAAAAAAAAATTATGTAAAAATCGAGTTTTGAGTGGGGATGGGGGAGAGGCGGGGGGTGGGGAGGACAAAATATATGTGTAAGAAGGTATGTAAGAATTGACCAAAACAACACAGAAATATGGTAAAACAAAATAAAAATAAAAATATTTCGAGTGTGGGGTGGGGGGTGGGGGGTGGGTGGGGGGCAAGAAAGCTATGTGTAAGAATAGACAAAAACAACACAGAAATATGTTTCGAGTGGGGGGTGGGGGCGGGGGTAGTGGGGGGGTGGCGAGGCAGGGTGTGTGGTGGAGGGGCAAACAAAGCTATGTGTAAGAATTTACCAAAACAACACAGATATATGCAAACAACAATAAACATTAAATAAAAATATACCAGTTTCAAGCATTGGGTTGGGCTGTGGGTGGGGGAGAGAGGGCAACATAGCTATGTGTAACAATTGACTAAAACAACACAGAAATATGAAGAAGAAAAAAAAGAGTTTCGAGTGTGTGTGTGGGGGGGGGGGTGGGGGGAGCGGCGGGAGAGGCAGGGGTACGGGGGGGGTAGGTGTACGAATGGACAAAAGCAACACAGAAATATGTAAACAAAAAAAAACAGTTACAAGTGGGGGGGGGGGGGGGCGGGTGAGGGGGTGAGAGGCAGGGGTGGATGGGGGCGAGGGGGCAACATATATGTGTAAGAATTGACTAAAACAACACAGAAATGTGTAAAATAAAAAAATAAAAAAAGTTTCAAGTACGAAAACAACACAGAAATATGTAAAAAAAAAAAAAAAAAGTGTGGAGGGTGGTGGGAGTGGGGGCGGGGAGGAGGGAGCCCATGTCCCAATATGGGTGAAGTATGAATTGAATAAGATGCATAATGCTATAAGAAAACCCAAACCAAACTTATAGATATATACATGCTTACATGCACACCTAAATCTGCCTTTGTTGCACATTTTATGGGCCATCACAATTTGGGTTCCATGGGAGCCCAAAATTTGCAGAAGACAAAATTACTTACCCAACCCTTTACAACATACTATAAGGAAACCAATTCCAAAATTTAGTTGAGCTAGGACAAGAAATGTAAGAGATATAGACCTGTAAACACAGCTTACACGCAAAATTTGATGTAAAACAGACACATTTTAAGGGCTATCAGAATTTGGGTTCCATGGGAGCCCAGGGGTTACAGGAACCAAATTTACTTAAGCAGCCCTTAAGATAATGCTATAAGGAAGCTAATGGCCAAATTTGTTTGTGCTAGGGTATGAATTGTAAGATATATAGACTTGTAAACACAGCTTACACGCAAAATTTGATGTGAAACAGACACATTTTAAGGGCTATCATAATTTGGGTTCCATGGGAACCCTTGGGTTACAGGAACCAAAATTGCTTATGCAGCCCTTAAGATAATGCTATAAGGAAGCCCAAGGCCAAATTTGGTTGTGCTAGGATAAGAAGTGTAAGAGATATAGACTTGTAAACACAGTTTACACGCAAAATTTGATGTGAAACAGACACATTGTAAGGGCTATCATAATTTGGGTTCCATGGTAATCCATGGGTTACAGGAACCAAAATTGCTTATGCAGCCCTTAAGACAATGTTATAAGGAAGATCATGGCCAAATTTGGTTGTGCTAGGATAAGAAATGTAAGAGATATAGACTTGTAAACACAGCTTACACGCAAAATTTGATGTGGGACGCCGACGCCGACGCCGACGCAGGGGTGATTACATAAGCTCTCTTATTCTTCGAATAGTCGAGCTAAAAATAGGTGATTCAGTTTGGAGACTGTCATTCATTTAAAATTTAAAAATAATTTCAGATTTCACGCCGTTTACTTAGATGCATGCTATTTTTTATATTTTAAACCTATATGTTTCTATTGCCGTACCGTTTTACCTGAAACCAAAATGATTCCAGTAAATGGTTATAATCATTTTAAAAACTGTGTTAGTTATTAAATATGATCGCATGCTTTATTTTAAGACAAAATTATAAAAGTATAATAAAATTGTGAATTTTATCGCAATATTGTGAAATTGACAGATAATGGGACAGTTCTCGTATTCTACGAGACGATTTTATAAATTTACAAAGATAACCATTTTATTCATATTGTGTAAGACAAACAGTTGAAAGGCTTTAAAGTTGAACTGAATAGTACATACCATATAATGGTATCGTTGGTAAAAATGTATGTCGTTTTGTCATTGTTTTCAAATGTGTGCTTTGCCCCCAAATCTTAAGTAATATATATTTTTTAATTTATTCTGTTAATAAAGTATTAGAACTTACTTTTATAAAGTAGAAAAGCATAACAATACCTACAACGGTGTTTTGAACTAGATATTTCATAAATTTCATCACTTTCAAAGCACAGAATTTCATGTAAATGTTCGCTAAAATCGAGAACACCAAAAGAAAAATAGAAATATACTTCTTCCACGTTTTGACGGTCACACATGGACAATATGGAATACTATAACTTTAAACGACAATTTACGAGCAGTTTTTGCTTTATATATTTTGCAGTTGTTTTTATAATTTAATATAGTTGCTTCCATTTGCATTTTCTCCCCTTTATAAAAAATATGACTGCAGAAAAATTATGAAGCACATTATTGTTCATATCATAATCTTTATATTGAAGGAATCATTAGACTTGTCAGTCATTTAAAAAACATAACGTCAATACATCTAATTAAATTTCATAATGAAAGTTGTACTGTATAAAGAAAGATAAAAATATCGGATAGGGAAAGCAGCATTCAAGGACGACAGTCAACCACAAAACACAAAAACAACATCACAAACAAGTTGAACATCTCTGGCAGTTTAAGATATGTTTTGTTTTAGAAATCTTAACAAACTCATATCCGAGATTCATATACTCATGTTAGAGCTACCTGATAATATATGATTAAGTAGTATACGCTTTCATACAGATAGCATCTGAAACAAAGAATATGGACTCTCGATACTATGTGTTTTGGTATGTATGATTCTTTATCACATAACTGACGGTGTGGGAGTAAAAGAACACCATTCTATGCTTTCGATATATCACTAGTTATGTAAGTATGCAAATAAAGCCTAGAATGTGCCGGCAAAAAAAATCGATAATAACTATGATCCAATTCCCACGGTTTATGTTGGTTACGCGTGTTAAAACGACAGGCTAAATGCAATAAAAGTCATTATTGGAGAGCACTGTAATAAAAACACATAAAAATATTTTTTAAACTTTAATAGAGTGGGCAAATATTGGGCGTGGCATGGATTGAATGTTTAACAATTGGGCTGCCGGTAAGCACAAAAGACCATTATGGCAAGCCCTTACAGCAGAAAGCATTAAGCAAAAAAGCAAATTGAATATTACAATATTAAGGACATAAATACATGTGCACCAAATTAAATGTTCATTATGAAAGCAACTTTTCTGATTTAAGCAAGTGTTGAAAGCACGATTGATATTCAAGCATAATTACAAGTGCACCGAATTCAATCAATTAAAATTTTTTTTTAGCAATTCGTACGGACAGCAAATTTGTATATAATTTATGTTTAGATTACAGTTCAGTCTCTGGGTATACAGGAGCTGAATAAAGTTAAAGTGAAACTTATATGTCCTTCCTTTCACACCTTCGCTGCCCGTATGGATGGGGCCCCGGACACTCCAAGTCATAGAGTGTTCAGGCTCCCATCCACCGCCAAAAATAGGGGAAACATTTTTTTTGCAGCAGCGAAGAGTGCAATAAATAGAATCTAACATTCGTGCTCATTCATTATTGAATTTAATAAACTCGTTAGCAAAAATGATATAAAGCTCGGCTCTAATGATATAATGCTCGGCAAGAGCCTCGCATTATATAATTTTGCCAACTCGTTTAATAAATTCAATAATGAATTAGTACTCACGTAAGATCCTCTTTATATAATTTCAGTTAATATCAGTATTTTTACTTAGCTATGTATATATGTAATCATATCACCCTAAATCTAAATCAATATAAAAACATATGAGTGTATCTGAAAATAAGTGATCACTTATAACTAATACTTAACTTTGCAAGTCGTCGTCAGTGAGTATGTTTGGTTAAAATGTAGGAAATGTTTTCTTGTATTTACCCATCTAATTACTTTCACTAAGTATATGTAAGAGAAAAGTAGAATGAAAGAGGTTTGATTTTAATACATACCAGTTACATTATTAGACATGGTTGTCTACATTCAAGAAAGGTATGCATGGGATAAAGATAAACATGCGTATGTTACAATAAGATATAGATATATTACAAAGATTTATGATTGCTTCAATTCAGTAAGATTAATCGTTAGAGTTATTAAAGACAATATCGTTTTGCTTAAATTAAGTAACACTCATTTGGCTAAATTCACATAGTTCAGTAACATACTGTTCAATTAAATTTCCTTATTTAAAGCTACAGAGTCCCTATATCAATCGATTTCTTCTTTGTAGGCGTGTCTTTATTTGTAACTTCATGTTCACCAGCTCATGTCGAAATCGGGTATTTAAGCGAGCAAATATAGTGAAGGAAATCATTAACTGTATATATATCGACCAGTGCACATAGTACCTATACACAGGTAACAGTAATTTTTACAAAAAAAAAAGTTAGCTTCTTTCGGGGCTCGAACACACGATCTTCTGATTTCAAGTCCTGTGCTCTATCCACTGAACTACAACGCTATTTGAGAAAACAGTAGACTAACTACCATATATTATGAGCCAAAATAACTTAACATATTTGAACGCAACTAAAGATGGATCAATAAATATGCAGTCCATATTGTCGCACGTGTAAATTAACATTGCCTGGTGTAATACTGTATCTTATCAATATGAAACTAATACTTCGCCTCAAATCAACCATATCTCGACTTGTTCTTTAGCGCTTGATGAGTTTGTGTGCGCGCTTTGTGTACGTAATGCCTATTTAGAGTTAAAAATGCTACAAAATACCAATAAAGAGCAGTGGTCTAGAGGTTCAGCGTACATTTTTCAAATCTTACAAGTGCAAGGCTGTGGTTCAAATCCTGTTCCGGGCAACTATTTTTGTATCACATATATTCTGGAGCCGTATATTTATCGATGTTACCTGTACGGAGGCTAAATAAAAATATGAAATTTTACGTATCGATTTCGACTTTTGGGGTGTTCGTCGATTTGAAACTACTTCACACGTGACTCATTCATATTCATGAGTTATTACCAGTTAAAATAGGGACTGTACAGCTTTAAGGAGATTACTAAATATACAATTTGAGAACAAAACCTTATTTGGGCCGTAACATCTAGTGATATAACTTGGTTGAAATGACACTCCACCCAATTATTATTCTCGAATCAATATTCTACTAATATTGCAACATTCGAAAAGAAAATCTACCATTTTTACATGTTTCAATATTAGTAGAATATTGATTCGAGAATAATACCTAGGTGGAGTGACATTCCAACCAAGTTATATCACTTGTTTTTCTACTATATTCTACTAATATTGAAACATGTAAAAATAGTACACTTTCTTTTCGAATGTTGCATCCACTTTCAAACGGCATGAGAGATATTTTCTTTTCTATAATTTATAAATACTTTTGTTCAATAAAGTGTCAATATATTTCAATGGTTACAGTTGCAAATAATAATTCCAATGCAATAATAGACAAACCATATTAGTATAGTTACGGTAATCATATGTTGGAGCCGTCTCGCAACGTCTTTTTCTACAACCTTTGAGGAATTTTAACTGCTATATTTAAAAAAAAATGTTGCTAATGCTCCTAACTATGAAAAAATTTCAGTGTACAGTAGAACATTTACATGTGAGGGCAAATAATCAATTCTCTGGAACTCTCATTCTAAAATTAAAAAGTGGTAGCTTTCCACAGTGGTAGTCGCTACCTACTTTCTTTATAATCCATATAATCAGAGCCTACGGAGATGTGCATAAGAAAGTAAATCAAACACATATTTTGAGTTAAGCAAGTTATGCTCAAGGCCACCTTAACTTAAGGTTGAAATTTGGTTTCACCATTAAATTCATAACACTTTAATGACGGAATCTCCCGTTTAAAGCAGTTCAATATGACAGTTCAAGATTTGTCTCAACATGGACAATGACTCACTCAAGAAGAAAACATAACGTCCACTGTCTTTTCCATTTTTCACAACACAAAACACATTATGAATTTTGAGTAAAAAGTCTTGTGAATATCATTCACAGGGTCATTCGTTATTCAGGATACCGTTTACTGTAGAGGCGCTTATACTTCACTCTACAAAGCTGCAGCCAGAGCCGAGGACAAGACAGTGAGAGAACGTTTAGAAATGAATGCACGGTTCGTGGAAAAGTAAGAAACCGCACGCATAAAATTACATAACAATTCCAAAATTACATGAATTTATACACTCACATTTTCGGAGCACATTAAATGGCATTGACGTACGGTTTTCATGCTTATTTCGTCATGTCTTTTATTATATGTTGTCAGCAGTGGTAAGAGTGGTTTATACATTATCAACTTTTTTGAAAAGCATACATGTATAGAAGGTACGTGTCAATATCAGTTTGTATTACAATGATATTCCATTATCGCTTCGGAACCCCGGGATAGTAGAGTAGAGTTTAATAACGTTGATTCGGATCGCCTACGCTAAACGTTTATAAATACAATAAAAAGATTACTATTTCAAAGAGGGTGTCGGGTGTTGCTAATGCTCCTAACTATGAAAAAATTTCAGTGTACAGTAGAACATTTACATGTGAGGGCAAATAATCAATTCTCTGGAACTCTCCTTCTAAAATTAAAAAGTGGTAGCTTTCCACAGTGGTAGTCGCTACCTACTTTCTTTATAATCCATATAATCAGAGCCTACGGAGATGTGCATAAGAAAGTAAATCAAACACATATTTTGAGTTAAGCAAGTTATGCTCAAGGCCACCTTAACTTAAGGTTGAAATTTGGTTTCACCATTAAATTCATAACACTTTAATGACGGAATCTCCCGTTTAAAGCAGTTCAATATGACAGTTCAAGATTTGTCTCAACATGGACAATGACTCACTCAAGAAGAAAACATAACGTCCACTGTCTTTTCCATTTTTCACAACACAAAACACATTATGAATTTTGAGTAAAAAGTCTTGTGAATATCATTCACAGGGTCATTCGTTATTCAGGACACCGTTTACTGTAGAGGCGCTTATACTTCACTCTACAAAGCTGCAGCCAGAGCCGAGGACAAGACAGTGAGAGAACGTTTAGAAATGAATGCACGGTTCGTGGAAAAGTAAGAAACCGCACGCATAAAATTACATAACAATTCCAAAATTACATGAATTTATACACTCACATTTTCGGAGCACATTAAATGGCATTGACGTACGGTTTTCATGCTTATTTCGTCATGTCTTTTATTATATGTTGTCAGCAATGATATTCCATTATCGCTTCGGAACCCCGGGATAGTAGAGTAGAGTTTAATAACGTTGATTCGGATCGCCTACGCTAAACGTTTATAAATACAATAAAAAGATTACTATTTCAAAGAGGGTGTCGGGTTTGACTTATTTATTTATAATAAAGGAGGAATTAGTTTTGCAATTCAAGGATTTTACAATATTAAATGTAATATATACTTAAATTGATCAAACATGCCATCGTTAGTTAGTTAATTCAAACGTTAAACGTTAAACGTTATTTGATACAATTTTGATGACGTTTATTTTTGGGGAAAGCCCATATCTTTTAGATGACTTATTATGTTATATATTAATATACTGAAAAGGGATTTTGTCTACGACATTTAGTGACTTGGCGACAAACACGACTGAAATCTGGAAAAATAGTTCCATTAGATAAATAGTATAAAAAGCGAGTGCTAGATATTTTTTTTGTAAAGGTATCCAAGGCATGGCATGACAATACAGTTAAAATGGTAGTGAAATGTTGAGCATGGGTGTTTCCGACGACAATGAGAAAGTAAAGTGAACATGACTTTGGATAATTACCGTTACGTTCAGTCTCTATTTCTAAATAGTCCATGTTGGAAATATGCGACTTAATATAAACTATCCTTTCCTGCTAATCGTATCTGGATGACATATTGAACACTGACAACCCTTTCTTTTCTACTATGGTTAATAATATATATCCTAAACAACTTCAACTTAACAAAGCTAATATTTCTGATACTAACGCTTCTTTTCTTTATTTACATCTCTATTGGAAATGGGGAAATAATTAGCAAAATATATGACAAGAGAGATGATTTTAATTTTGATATTGTTAATTATCCCCCATTTAAATGGGGGTGTTCCCCGAGCAACTTCTTATGGGGTCTATGTGTCTCAACTTATTCGTTTTTCTAGACCTTGTACTCGAGTTGAGGTCTTTAATATGCGTAATCTTTGTATAAATAAAAAGCTACTCGACCGGAGCTACCGTTTCCATAAACTTCGTACAACCTTTGCACAATTTTATTATCGTAATCCTAATCTTCTTTCCAAATATAAAAATGTTTTACGAACTTTTCTGCGACAAGGACTATCACAACCTGACTTCTACGGTGACGTGATTTACAAACTTCGCAAGTTCCTAGGTCATGCTCACTTTCATACTTTCTTTGTTAAACTTGTTAAAAGGTTTATCAAAAGAAGTTATGACCCTAACATTTTGAAACGCACTGCATGCTTGGTGGTGGACCCATTTTCAGTTCGCCACTATGCTTTCCTCTTTAATTGTGCGATGACCGGACAGGCTGTGGACCCTATGATGACGTCTACCTAAAGCCCAAAAGGACGGTGACATTTGATGTTTGTCTGCAATCTTGTCTTGTCGTGCCCTCAATGGTTTGTTCTCTTGTTGCTCTGGCTTCTGTCAAGTCACTGAGTACCTTCTTTGTGGCTTTCTAGGGTATTGTTTTTTTGCATTTATATATACATGAGCATCTTTGTGTTTTACTTATACTGCCTATTAATGCTATGCCTTATTGGTTAGAGAATAGTTCATGGCGGGGATTTCTTTATTTACACTGTCCCGTTTTACTGGGATGACAGTAGACCCCCAGCGGCCTTTTTTGCCACTGACCGTTCCAAGGCGGTAGCCCTAGTGTCAACCCTTTTGTGATTGTGATGTCTTATTTGTTTTTAATTAATCTTTAAAGTTGTTCTTTGGTTCTGTGTGTGTTTGTGGTTGACTGTCGTCATTGAATGCTACTTTTCCTGTTCGGGATTGTTATATCTACTTTCTAAGTTATTGTTTTTGTTTGTATTTATATATACAAGAGCATACTGTGTTTTACTTTTATTGCTTTTATTGCCTATTAATGATGCCTTGTTGGTTAGAGAATAGTTCATGGCGGGGATTTCTTTATTTGCACTGGCCCGTTTTATTTGGATGACAGTAAGGTAAGTGTGAGGTTTGGTGCACCCTAGAACCTGGTTTAATCCCCACCCCACCCCCCACCCACCCCCAGTGGCCTTTTTATGCCACTGACCGTTCCAAGGCGGTTCCTATTGTCAACCCTTTTGTGTTTGTTACGTCATATTTATTATGCTTTATTCTTCGTTAACATTGCCATTCATGTTTGTCCTTTTGCGTGTTTTGGGATTTCCTGTGTTCTGTGAAAGCTGTATTTCCTGTTCAACTTTATACGTATTTTTAGATAGTGACGGGTAAACTATTTCTTGTGAATAATCATAGTAGTTGTGACCTCTGCATTTTAAAACGAAATATTAAGTTGATGTTTTGTTTTTCTACGGCTTGTACTGCAATTATCGCATTACAGTAAGCATAGCAATTTCCCAACCAAACCGGAAGGCAAATAATCTCGAAGATCAATATCTCGTGGTATAATACATAACTATATACTCCCCGTTACAGATACTACAAAGACTTACTTCAAGAATGGGGCATGTCCGATGTATCTGGCGTAATAGTCAGTAAGGAGGTCCAACACTACTGTGATGTTCTAGAAAAAGTTGCCACGGAGTATGACCCTATATATATGCTCGTCGCTTCAACAGCAGGCTCGCGACTGTTCCCTTAGTTGGGTGAGCAAATTAACGTTGAAACATCGGTATGTTTTCTATATATATCATACTTTACAAAAATATACTTTGACAAACGTTATAAACGGACAACGTAAATTTTAACACGTTCAACTCTAACCAGGTTCGATTATTTGTCGCAACATTTTTAAGTTATATCTTCGAGTTTTGGAACCAACAACATACGTATGCTCTCTCCGTTACTATCGATGATGAATTAATTTTAAATAATCGTCGCTATAGTATTACATATACAAAATATGTTACGTATGCCAATATATTAAAGTGTATATAGATCAGTTCTAGAGCCCTAACTGCCAGTCAGAAGGACGTATCCTCGATACGCGTAGTAGACATTGTTTGAAAATATTCGTTATTAATTTACCGGTGTTACAACTGAAAGCTTAAATATCCGTGCTCGCTATTGAGACAGTGTGGTACTAAAAATGAAATTGAAAGAAGATATAGAAATCGAACAGGAAATGTTGCATTTAGGACAATAGTCAATTAAAAAACCACATCGAAACAAACACCAATGTAAGGTTAATTAAACAAAATGTAAATGACATCACGAGCATAAAAGGGTTGATAATATTGCTACCGCCTTTGAAAGGTCAGTGGCAGACAAAGGTCGCAGGTTAGTTTAAGCCAGGTTTTAGTGTGCGCTATCCTCTCTTTTTTATTTTTTTTTATTTTAACTTTTTAAACAAATTTAATTTAGATTGTATGAAAGTGATCATGACCAAGGATCTTACAAAGTTAGCAAAGCTCGTCATCATAGACGTGGTTGTGATAAGCTTATTAGTTATACACAGGTTAGAATATTAAAATCCCTTAATCGACTACAAGCTCTAGAAGACGAATCAGTTGAGAAACATATAACACTAAACGATGTTGCTCTGGGAACCTCCCCGTCAAAGAAGGGAAAATTAACGATATTGAACTTAAAATCATCATGTCATAAACTTTGCCAATTTATTTATCCACTTTCAACTCAGACGCAAACCGAGAAAAGAAGCGACAGTATATTCGTTTTTCTTAGTTTGAAGTTATTTTGGGTATATGCATGTACTGTCATGGTATATATCATTTACCCTAGTCGAAACTAAAAGGTCGTCAATGTATAATATATCATCCAGATGGTGTTATTAAAGGCTTTGATCACATACGCTCGAGTATCTAGTGAAAGACTCAGCATAAAATCTTTCATAACAATGCAAAAACAAATATGCGACAATGAGATGTAAAGTTAGTACACATAGACGTACTAGCAATTTGTAAACAGTATTTCCATACCTGGCAAAATATCATCTAATATGAATATAAATGATTCACAAACTTCTTGGTAAGACCAATTCGTGTAATTGTCTAAACTGCCTATAGTGAAACACGCTTTATTAGTGTTACAGGTTAAAACAAAAAGAGAAAAAGTATTTTGAATAAGAACAGTAAGCTTGTTTTAATGAGGTTATGCAGTAGAGTTATAAAGTGTAGAAAAGTCATAATTACTTAAAGTTGAATCTTGACCACTCAGTTTGCTGTGCGCATTGTATAGTTAATTTGCTCCTTGTTTGTGATACAGTGCGGATCTACGGTGTCATTGCGTTTGGGTGCTGTGATATATATAGACTATTTTTTCTCATTTTGACTTTTATTTAAAATATTAGCAACATCACCTGAATTTATTATCTTTTTGTTACGATATCACTTTTATTACAGGAACATCTCGGCGTGTATTCGAGATGGTGCACGTATAACTTCAATCCAAAACGTACAGGTCATTTGAAAATGGAAGCAATATTCAACGAAGGCCCTATTGAAGAGGAAAAAGCGCTTCAAGTGTATACCGATTGTATGAAAGCAGAAGTGTTCGTGATATTTTTTTATATTATCAAATTTTGTTTTGGAATTTAAGGTTTCTGACCAAATTGTATTGTAAAATCTAGCATTATTTTGGTACTATACGTGTCAAGCCTTTTGCTCATACGTTTATCCTGTACCAGGAATGCTCAGGTTGTGTATGCTTTCCTTCACGTCTATACAGAAAATGGTGTCTCGTGTAACAATTGGCCCTTAACAAGGGATATAATTTATCGTTGTGACCAGATGTACTTTATATGACGAATCAGGGGTGTTAGTATAAATCGATTATATGAAGGTTGTGATCTATTTGACATTTAACATAACGAAGTCATAGTTCAAGAGACATGTAAAGTCGAACAGAACGTGAAACATTCGCAGAATGTATTTAAAATAACAATTACACAGAAATCTATATATTAATCAAAGTACTAAATGTACGGAAAGGCATGTGAAAAAAATATTTCAAAAATGGTGAGTATGTTTTCCTAAGATTATGTTGTTGTGTTTTTTTTGTTGGTTTTGTCAACAACAACAAAATTGGAGAAATTACTGCTCCTCGAAGTGGATACTATTTTTGAAGTTGTATCAGTAACGATAAAATCTACACTAAAAGTAAAATGTACGCAAAGTTCACAGGTATGTCTGCCCTCTTTTGTTAAGCCTATTGGGGCTTCATCTTTTGTATAAGCCTATTGGGGATTCCTTAAGGGTATCAGGCTTATGGGTCATGCCCTCTTTTGTGAAACATGTTAAGGGCTGCCATGATATATGTATGTGTTGCCGGCAGCCCGCTATTTGGAGCGGCGCCCAATATTTGCTAAACAATTTAATCAATGATAATATTTTCTTATGTGTTAGTCAAGTTGGTGCCTTCCTAATAATAAGATTGTAGCTATATTAAATTGTTTTCAACATTTGGTTTGAATGTCATATTCATAGTTTCGTATATTTGATTGCTAACTAGACATTTTCAAAATTGTGGCAAGCCTTTATAATTTCGTCTTTACTTTTCTGTGCATGCTTTTGAAATAAATGTTCAATCGTATAAGCTGCTTACAAATAAATTTATATTCCCATTATCAGTTGTGTTGTCTCTATTAATTTAATAGTATATGTGTTTTAAACTGGACATTCGAGACTGTTGAATGTCAATGGAACATTATCATAGGCTGTATGCACACTTACTGTTTTTTAGATCATTCTATAGCATAATATGAGTGTATAATTTAGAGGATTCAGAAGTAGTTTCTTCCACCGACTTACAATGCTTCAGAGCTGTCCTTGATGGTGTTGATAGTGTTTTGCTTTTATTACATTTCGATGAGTGAAAGATTGGGATTTCTCAGTGGAAGAATATTCATAATCGCTAAATATATAATAACTAACTCCGAATACAAACATAACTAACTGTGATGCTGAGTCATGACGTCAATAAAGTGTTGGTGACGTAGACGTCATCCGCCAATAACGTTCAATAAAGCAAATAATTTCGGTTAAAATCACATAATAACGGATTTGAAAAGTAATAAACAGATTATTCAACTGCTGGATTCGATTATAGGGAAATCCTTCACTCAATGATAGACGTCATTTGTTTTTTCACTCACTCCCATCCGCTCGTTCTTGAAAAGAACCACACGTCTACCATCTCGTGAAGATTTCTCTATATTGCCACTTTGTACCTACGAAATAATAACGCCGATTAATAATCTATCAGTAATTAAATACATTTTATTTAATTAATAGTATAGTGTCAATACAATTTCACATCGGTATGTGGATATCCCATCAAATTTGACCCAGGAATAAAATTAATCGACGGACGTAAATTTGTAGTTAAACCCACATGCGCCAAACAACATACTTGCAAAAAATAAACTTAAATGGCAGAAAAAAACGCATTTATTACATATTCTGTTAATATTTAAATTAGTTACTTGAATTTTATTTTAATTAACATTTAGATTTTCTCAACATTTTTGGCCATGTTCTTTCTTGAATATGCGCAAACGTGACAACTCGTTTAATTGTTGATCTTATAGTTTGTGCCACGTTTCTTAGTTAGCAAAAATAAGATACAAACTTCCAACAGAACACGTAGAATCCACAGAACACAAACATAAAAGGATTGACAACACTTTGGAGCTATATTAACTTGATATACATTTGTATAATAGGCTGGGTAAACTGTGATGAATCAAAAGAGTTATTGAATTATGAACTCCATCTTGAAAGAATCAGTGCCAAAATACCGCTTTAGTATTTCTAATAATGTTGTTCCACAATATTTCATTGTTTGTTGCACCATATTTCAATAATTCTATTATATTCAAAGTTCAATGATATCGGCGATTGTGAGCTTCTCACATGTTGACTATACACATTTGGTCCGTTAGATATCCTATCCAGCTTTCGGAAAGTACGTCATAATAATAGATTGAATTGAATTGAATTGAATGTTGTTTAACGGCTCATCAACACAGTATAGGTTATTTAGAGCCGCCCCAGAGAGAGGGGAAGGATACATAGGAATCCGGGAACCTGCCCTACTCTTATTATCGAATAGATTCCTATGGTTCTTTAACGTGCTCGGAGGATAGACCGATACACGGGACCGCCCGGTTTACGTCCCCATCCGACGGACGAGGCTGATGTGTCTTGCCCAAGAACACACCGACGGAACTCATTGGCACCACGGAGGATTGAACCCGGGGCCTCCGGCTACAAATCCGCCGCGCTACCGACTGCGCCACGCCAGCCCCTAATAATAGATTGACTGTACCCTATAAATGTATCTCTTTATTTAAATCACCGCCATTATATTGAAAATAAATCCATATAGTCTGTACTTAGGAGAAATGTATGTGCCTTGATATATATTATTAGTTATTAGGATTCTTGACAGCGGACATGGGCTCACATTCCCTGCCTGGAAATTATATTCACCCGAGCCTGTAATACTTCAAAATTTTAATCATTTATTTAAGAAAAAAAAAAACGGCCTAAAACACGATTTCATTTTTATTGCGCCAATTTCCCCGTGACGTTCCTCTAACTAGACGTTGTTTGTTTTCGTGACGTCATCGCTCTAACGTCTTAAATTTGGCGTTTTTTTAATAAAATAAACATATTTCGTCACTATGTTAATGTTTTATTATCTGTAAAATTGACAAAAAAATACACTTACGATTATTTCAGACTTCTACACACAGTGGAAAGCGCAAAAAAAACGATAGGAAGGAAACAATCGGCGGTTTCCAAAACGAATCGGCAACGTTATCGTCGCCATTTTGTTTTTGTGTATTCGAGTAATGGGGTACCTAAGGGGAATTTGTCCCATGTTCACGTCGCGAGACGTAGACATGGGCTCATGTCTACGGCGCATTGACCAATGAAATCCTGAGGATTTTCTTTACAGTATGACAAAAAAACTTGTTTGTGAGATATGGAATATATTACACGAGATTGTCAATACTGGTCTAAGGAAGGTAGTTTATACTACACAGTTTTAATACGATTTCTATTAGCCTTATTTCCTTTTGGTCTAAGGGAAGTAATGAGTTACATTATATTTATAAAATAGTACTTTCCTTTCATTGCCGACTGGGGAAATAATAAGTTACTGGTTCAACATATTATTTAAAAGTTTTTGTTAAGTCTATATGATATAGATACGCGAAGTAATAATTTCCCCGTGCTTTACAATTTTACAACAACTTTACAACAACTTTACAGCAACTTTACAACAACTTTACAACTACTTTACAACAACTTTACAACTACTTGACAACTACTTGACAACAACTTGACAATTACTTTACAAATACTTGACAACTACTTTACTACTTGACAACTACTTTACTACGACAACTACTTGACAAACTTGACAACTACTTGAAAACTTCTTGACAATAACTTTACAACTACTTTACAACTACTTTACAACTACTTTACAGCAACTTTACAACAACTTGACAACTACTTTACAACAACTTTACAACTACTTTACAACTACTTTACAACAACTTTACAACTACTTGATAACTAATTGACAACAACTTTACGACCACTTGACAAGTACTTTACTACTTGACAACTACTTGACAACTACTTTACAACTACTTTAAAACTACTTTACTACTACTTTACAACAACTTTACACCAACTTTGCAACAACTTTACCACTACATTACAACTACTTTACAACAACTTTACAACTACTTGCCAACCACTTGCCAACTACTTTACAACTACTTTACAACAACTTGACAACTACTTGACAACTACTTTACTACTTGACAACTACTTTACAACTACTTTACAACAACGTTACAACTACTTGACAACTACATGACAACATTTTTACGACCACTTGACAAGTACTTTACTACTTGACAACAACTTGACAACTACTTTACAACTACTTTAAAACTACTTTACTATTACTTTACAACAACTTTACAACAACTTTGCAACAACTTTACCACTACATTACAACTACTTTACAACAACTTTACAACTACTTGCCAACTACTTGCCAACTACTTTACAACTACTTTACAACAACTTGACAACTACTTGACAACTACTTTACTGCTTGACAACTACTTTACAACTACTTTACAACAACTTTACAACTACTTGACAACTACTTGACAACAACTTTACGACCACTTGACAACTACTTTACTACTTGACAACTACTTGCCAACTACTTTACAACTATATTAAAACTATTTTAATACTACTTTACAACAACTTTACAACAACTTTGCAACAACTTTACCACTACATTAAAACTACTTTACAACAACTTTACAACTACTTGCCAACTACTTTACAACTACTTTACAACAACTTGACAACTACTTGACAACTACTTTACTGCTTGACAACTACTTTACAACTACTTTACAACTACTTGAGAACTACTTTACTACTTGAAAACTACTTTCCTACAAGACAACTACTTGACAACTACTTCACAACTACTTTACAACTACTTTACAACAACTTTACAACTACTTTACTACTTGACAACAGCTACTTTACAACTACTACTTGACAACTACTTTACAACTACTTTACAACTACTTTACAACAACTTTACAACTACTTTACTACTTGACAACAGCTACTTTACAACTACTACTTGACAACTACTTTACTACTTGACAACTACTTTACAACTACTTTACAACTACTTGACAACTACTTGACAACAACTTTACGACCACTTGACAACTACTTTACTACTTGACAACTATTTGACAACTACTTTATAACTACATTAAAACTACTTTAATACTACTTTACAACAACTTTGCAACAACTTTACCACTACATAAAAAACTACTTTACAACAACTTTACAACTACTTGCCAACTACTTGCCAACTACTTGCCAACTACTATAGAACTACTTTACAACAACTTGACAACTACTTGACAACTACTTTACTGCTTCTTTACAACTACTTGACAACTACTTTACTACTTGAAAACTACTTCTCTACAAGACAACTACTTGACAACTACTTTACAACTACTTTACAACTACTTTACAACAACTTTACAACTACTTTACTACTTGACAACAGCTACTTTACAACTACTACTTGACAACTACTTTACTACTTGACAACTACTTTACAACTACTTTACAACAACTTTACAACTACTTGACAACTACTTGACAACAACTTTACAACCACTTGACAACAACTTTACTCCTTGACAACTACTTGACAACTACTTTACAACTACTTTAAAACTACTTTACTACTATTTTACAACAACCTTACAACAACTTTGCAACAACTTTACAACTACATTACAACTACTTTACAACAACTTTACGACCACTTGACAACTACTTTACTACTTGACAACTACTTGACAACTACTTAACAACTACTTTAAAACTACTTTACTACTACTTTACAACAACTTTGCAACAACTTTACCACTACATTACAACTACTTTACAACAACTTTACAACTACTTGCCAACTACTTGCCAACTACTTTACAACTTCTTTACAACAACTTTACAACAACTTGACAACTACTTTACTACTTGACAACTACTTTACAACTACTTTACAACTACTTTACTACTTGACAACTACTTTACAACAACTTGACAACTACTTTACTACTTGAAAACTACTTTCCTACAAGACAACTACTTGACAACTACTTTACAACTACTTTACAACTACTTTACAACTACTTTACTACTTGACAACAGCTACTTTACAACTACTACTTGACAACTACTTTACAACTGCTTTACAACAACTTTACTACTACTTGACACTCATTTACAACTACTTCGTTACATCTACTTTACAACTACTGTACAAATGTAGACAGATTTCACGAAACAGTGAACAGTAAACATTGGTAAAGGCATTACAGCAATAACATATATGCATGTATACATGACACACGACGGAACTAATAGGAATCGACAATTCATAGTTTATTAGTAAATGATAGCGGAGAAGTATAGGTCTATATCGTAAAAATGATTACATCTAAATTAATTATATTGACTTTTTATATTACAACTATTAAAATGCTACACTTAATGATAGTCATTTGCTTTTTTGTAGTTGGGATGGTAAGTGAGTGATTTTATGGTCTGAACATTTCAGACCGTAAAGCCAAGTATATACAGTCCCAGATTAAACATTTTAGCATGGTTATCCTAATTCTAAAACAAAATATATTTAAATGCCAGAATATAAAGCAAAAACATACATACACACTTGTTTTTTCAAAGAAAACTCAAATTCATGGGTGCCGGCAATTTGAAGACGTCATCCAATGACGTCGTTTGTCACAACTTTATACTTCGTCACTTAGTTTTCAGATGGTAAATTAGGCTTGTGCGGTCGGAAATTCGAGACATTGGTCAATGGAGTAACACATTACATTATAGTTGCATTAGAATAACAGTTTTAATACGTATACTTGATGTACTTATATATTGTATACACGAACATTCAGCTGGCTGAAATATTGATAAACATAATTATCGGCAAGAACATGTCAACGAAAACGATTATGAAATAACAAAATAGTACACTCAATTACAATAACGCGAGAGCACGATCAAATATCAGCATGTGAAAACAAAATAGTAGAAATAAAAACAAATGGTTGTATTGGTATATAGAACATACACACATGTGTGTAGCCCTATGCTGAACACGCATACACCCTTGCACGCTCATGCCTACATCCAAAAACACTCATAGTGTCGGTACGTACACACGCTCCGTAGCACGCACACACAAACGAATATTACAGTAAACTCTTACAATAAATTCAAACTTTATTATTTAAATATATATACAGAAATTATTTCTTCTTCCTTTAAAATGATTTTAAAATGTATTGATTTTAATGTTATTTTCACTTATTAGCAACACTATAAGTTCTGTGTATGTGTAGCTGTTAAAAAAAATATTGGATAAATTTATGGTAATTATGTTTTATCGTTTAGGAATGACGGACACACTAAAACAAAATGAAACTCATCCCTAAGATCATTCCAACGGATGCATTTTCTCTCAGCTATTGGGGGTATTCTGCCATCTTCCGACCTCTCTGCGTAACTGGTAATAACTGTAATTTATTGTTAAACATGATATAAGCTTCTTACAGTGGTAAACAGCTAATTCACTAAAATAAAAACTTTGTTTAAAACTTTTTTCAAATATTTATAGATGTAGATGGTATATGTTTGTATCCAAAGTAGTCTTAGTTCGGAGTAAATTGTGTATGAAAATGATCTTTAAATGTTTGGCTGAATGATTTAACAATCCACTTTCTATTTACATAGGTTTGCTTGAGTGTACCAAATTCAAATGGATGTTATTGTTTTTAAACGCTGCTTCCCTTAAATACCGATTGTGTCAAAGGGAGGTAATTCATTTGTTTAATCAAAGTGCTGAAGGCACTGATGGGCGGTACTTTTTGTAAGTGATGGAATGGATGGGAAATGGAAGTGCTGTAAATGTAACTTCCATGGTTTGTTTTTTACATTCAGTGATGTTTCAGATGATTGATATTTATTACCAATTCCATATTTAAACATATTTTAGCTAACTCATATGGCCCGAATTAGCTTCCGTAGATTTGTTTCTTAGCAAGCTCTTCAGCGAGGCATAGTATATTATACAGAGTGGAGTCTTGGTGTGGAGTCTTGGAGTGGAGTGGAGTAAATAATTGGAGTGACCTTGGAGTCACATTTTGGAGTGACCTTGGAGTCAGATTTGGAGTGACTATTTTGGATAATTATCAATTTAATATTTTTGAATGACCCTCACAAGGTGCACAGTTCCTAACATACTCAGTACAGCTGCATTGTCCCATGAGACATGTGCTAACCTTAATGTGAGGGACAGATCATCTAAAAACAACATAAATGAACTTGGATACCCAAACATTAACCCCAGTATTGAAGCATTATGACCCTTTGGCCTGACATAAACTAGTTCCGAGTGACCAACTAATCTTGGGTCAGGACACTGACATCCAGTGTCAAGGGTATACAGGGTTCCAACATGCCCAATATGTCAGTCACACCACAGAGACTGAAAACAAAAAGCAGAGCTCCCTCAGCCTAACTGTTCCACAAAGATGGATTATTTTAGAACATGTAGTAACAGTGCCCAAGTTAAAATTAGATGTGCAGTTTTGGAATTAGTTGTTGAAATTGGGTAGCTTAATAGACACATGCATTTTAAAGAATTTTAAAATAAATAAATAAGTGTATGTGCAAATGAAGTAACCCATGTAAATGTAGTAGTTTCTAAAATCTAAAAAGTTATTAATTGTAAGAGAAATTGACTTCAAGTTTAGACTAAAAAATTGACTCTAAAAATATTCACTCCAAATTTGACTCCAAGGTCACTCCAAAATGTGACTCCAAGGTTACTCCAATTATTCACTCCACACCACTCCAAGACTCCATACCAAGACTCCACTCTATATAATATACTATGCCCTTCAGCAGCACTGACTGTTCTATTTTTAGTAACATGATACACTTTCTATCGTCTGCTTGTAGCATGATTATAACTGAGTTATAACCTTTTAAACAGATGATAAAAAGTTGACTTAGTGAAATTTAGATCAAATAGGTATGTATGACCTAAATAAATAATAAATTGCCTTTATTCTGAACATTGTTTGTTATTTAGGGCATCAAATTAAAGGCATGCATGAGAGACTACTTCTTCTAGCGTAGTGTTGGATAGTGTTGTGCTGTTAGGTTTGTCACATTCCTAGAATGCCATTGAAAACCACCATTATAACTCTGACGGTGCGTTCGCACCGCCTAAAATGGCTCTATTATATAAGTGTTGTTTTCCTTTCATTACCGATACCGGTCTAAGGACGGTATTTTACACGTTTTATAAGTATTCTATGTTTAGATATATTGAAAGTCGTCACTTCCCTTCACTGAGGATATAGTCAAAGGAAAATTATTTATACATTGCAAATGACTTGTTATTTGAAGGTTACTTTGTTAATCATTATGTTCCTTATATTATCAAAGGCAGATAAGTTATACATTTCAAATGACATCTTTTATGTAATGTTTTTTTGTAAGTCATTACTTCCCTTATCTGAGAATATTGTCAAAGGAAAATAAATTATACATTTCAAGTTACTTATTATTTGAATGTTATTTGTTTACAGCATTATTTTTCTTCCATTGCCGATACGTCTTCCGGTGTCACATACTGCTTGAAGGTCTCACTAAACACTTAGCTCCCGTGCATTTGACTGTAGGATGATTCGTACACCATAAAAAGTAGGGGTGTGTTCTTCGGTTTGAGATATTTTAATAATTGCCCATGGATATTTTCTTTTCTTGTTGCAGGTGAGAAAACAATAGTGTGAGATTTGATGAACAGCGATTAGACGACACTGACAGCAAAATGTGACACATATGTGGATGCTCAAAATGCGTATGAATTTAGGTGCAAAACAAAGTGGGCTATGTACCAGATTTTGTGGATTTTTATGAGCAGCAGTAACTGTATTTTCCCAAAAAAACACTTTTAGACTGTAAATGCCTGATTCAGAATGGAAAATTGGAGTTTACTGCCTATGGCCAACACAGTAAAATCGAAGTGTGTAGTGAGACCTTCAACACATCCAGGGAATATTCCCATACTTGCTCTTGATATTCCGCATTTCTGAAAAAAAAAACAAATACCTTAGATATACAATCTAGGTTTTAAGATAAGTAATTGATAAACTCGAGTGAACAGTCTCAATCAAACCGAGACTGCAATATTTCGTATGTGTCGTGCTCGGCCGTTTCCAAAGGTCCATTATCATACTCTTTTTTTAAACAGATCTCGATTGAATGACGCTTCAATGGCTCTTGTTATTTTGGGATGCATTATTCCTAAACGAAAAATGTTAAAACGTAAAAGTTAGTTTCTTGACACTCTTATGTGAAAAGCTGAAATAAATAGGAATATTACAGGAATTAAAGGAATACCGCTTTAACTGTTCTTATAAAACTACGATATGACATGAACAAAGCCACATAAAAAGAGTATGATAATGGAAACCATTTTTACATGTTCTACACAATACAACATCACTATTGCTTAATGTGAATTTACAAGGTCAGTTTTCGAAACGAGTCTGATAATTTTTATTAAGCTTCGTGCAAGTTATCGTTTCGTGGGCTTCTATTGATGTCTATGTGTGAATAAATACTGGAAAAGGATGAAGTCATTCCCAGTAAAAACAAACGACTAAAACGCAGTATGCACTTACGTATATATAACAAACGACTAATACGCAGTATGCACTTACATATTGCACTGTCAGCCAATGACATCTTAATATCATCCTAATATAAAACACATATTTACCTTGCAGTTGCACTCGGTGTTATACCCTTAAAATCGTTGAAATACACGCCTTTCATTGTTGGACTCACTGCTAAATCAATACTGTATTTTGTACCTGTCCTAAACATAACATGTCTAAGCCCGAATATAATAAAACAATATACTCACTAAACTACAAAATAGATTTATAAGCATCCATTCAAAATGTGCGTAACATTGTGTTTTTAGATGCTTTTAATTTCAATAGCGAATCAAGCATAGAGTTTTGTTTATAAACATGTATAGGCTAGGCGTACTAGAATATATCACATAAACGCATTTTATTCCAAAACTCCAAGTATTTATCAATATTGACTTGATTATTCTTTTGCTGCAATACAATAATCGAAATGCAATATGAATAGCAAATACGTAAATGTCCATGACTATGTCGACGACCAGACGCAAAATAAGTTGGACGATATGTTTTATAAAACAATATATACACGAATAATCCAAAATAAAATGCAACAGTTGTAATTTCTAAGAAATTATGCTTTATTGATGTAATTCCTATTTATTTATAAAATTATTCAAACCCGCCTTATTTTGAAACAATAATAATTATAAGTTACACAGTGTGTTAGTGAGTTAATTTGGGGATTTTTAGGGTAATTTTTTTAAATTTAGTTAGAGCGAAAACCCATACACTTTGGTGAAGAAAATGCTCTGTCACCTTAATTTGTTCCCTCATTGGGAAGCAGTGTTTATGTCAGAAAACAATGTCGACAGTGGCGTTGTTTATATTGTTCAATATATTTGGAGACAATATTTATATATTATCGACTTCCTCGAAGGACAATACATGTATTAACATAACATGTACATACTCTTAAATTCTGTCACTTTACCGCAACAGTCTATATAGCAAATTAGGGACGTCAGGTAGCATTTCTACGTCTCCACAGATGGATACAGTTTATATGTAATGTTGCTGCCTTTTAGACGTTTACACATACTGCACATCTGCATAGTCTGAAAAGCAAAACTGACATTCCTATATTAGTCATGAAAATTTTAGTATAGCATATACATGTATATAGAAACAGTGTATTTTCGTTCATAAACAGATGGTCCTAGAAAAAAAATCTACTATAATAATATACATTCTTCTCTTTGTCACGCAAGTATCCCGCTATAATTTAGAAAAAAAAGATACAAATGCCCTTTATTTAACCATATATTAAGTTAAAACAAGGTAAATAAATTATATTCTTAATTTCTCGTTTCACTAATTTAGATTAAAACATGAAACATAAAGTGTCGTACTTAAGCCTCAAAGGTTTATTTAACTTGTAGCATGGTCGGTGACATTTCCTTTGATGAATGCAGAGCATTAAATCGTTTAATTTAGGGTAACTAAATGGGCGTGGCTATGCCGTACTACAACTACCGGATATTGGAATTTAGAGTACGGTCACTATGACGTCACAGTGTTACTAAGTACACCATGCTACAAAAAAGATAGAGTCTGTCTCAGCTCGTTGGTTATTTAAACCCCTCGATGGGCTACGCCCATCTCGGTGTTTAAATAAGCCAACTCGCTGAGACCAGACTCTATCTATTACTTGTAGTGCTATTGTTCATCTATATTTAAAAAGTCGCGCTATTTATCCTCTATTTAAAACTCTGGGAGTTTTCTCCTATTTCCGAAAAATCCCTGATTGAAAAGAAAACGAGGTGTTATTTCGTAAAAAACATTATGAAACGAGTTTTGGAATTGTGTTATCAATCGAGAAATAGTGAACAGAAGCGCACTGTTTGTTACAATTAGCAAATTGTCATCCTTTCATAATAGGCGGCGTACAATAGGCTACCTGATGCACTTTTGACATTCCGTAGTAGTCGAATGGAGCGTAATCATTTTCCGGGCCTGATTAATTGATTGTCGTCATGTCGAACGTGCTCAATGCGTGCGCACGACATAAATAGCTTTTCATAATTGGAAGAAGTTTAACCGTCAGGAGAAATTGACTTGAAGTTGCAGCTCGAAACCGACTCTGGTCTTGGCTAAATGGAAGATAAAAACAAAACATTTACCTTACTATTGCTTATGGTACTTGGTTAAATATAAACCTATATTTCACATTTAACTATTATATAAATATTGCATCCCAGTGGATATTGTCAACCTGAGGAAAATAATGTCAACAGAGGCGAAGACGAGGTTGACATTATTTTTCCGAAGGTTGACAATATCCACTGTCACCCTCACAGGGATGTAATATTTATTTTATTATATCGGACAAATGTTTTGATTAACATTTAAATATATGAGGGGAATAAAATCCCAATATTTTTTTATTATTATTTTTTTAAATTTATATTTGTATACCAGTTTTGATTTAAAGTAACAAATCTGCTCGCCACATTTTTTAATTGACGTTTGGTAAACCAAGCGTCTTACGATTGGCATAACTTCAACTGTATTTTAATAAGCGTCCACCGATTTCCAATTGCCAAAGCGTGTCGCTATTGGAAAAAAACAAAACCTATTTTTATACTTCCCGTGACGTCACAATCGTGTAACAGTAAACATTGTTTACCGGTGAACAGTAAAAATTGCTTCACGCTAAGGGTATGGGCAATTTATACAGGAGTGTAAACGTGAGACATAATAATATTTATTGTAAATGAGAGTGAGGTAATTTACTTGAAGTTTTAGCTTTATACTGTCTGTGGTCTTGGCTGAATGGAAAATAGAAAACAAAATATGACATCTATCGCCTTGCAGATAAAATCCTACATTTTATTTAACTTATTGCAAAGGAGAGAAAACAATGCATTCTAAATAACCTTTGCATAAAATGATTACCCTCAACTTAATATGATATGAAACAAGAACTGTTAAACTACAACGATCTTCACTATTGATGAATGCATTTAAACTACGGTCAACTTTTACAATTGATATTTTTAGAAACTGAAATGTGTTATAATGTCTTTAAATCCGAAAGAAAATGTTTACTATTGTGGCTAATTTGGGCGATTTCATATTTTCGCTATTTTAACGAGAAAATACTGCATGTGAAAGGATACCGGGCCAAATGACGTCCGATGAAAATACCAAAACACGTCACACGAAATGGCACACATCCGCAACCAAAGTACTTTGACTGAAGTTGCGTTCATATGTACACGTCGACTGGCTATGCGTTGTTGGACATGGGGGAAGCAAAGATCTCTATGTCCACCGCCATATGCATGCCATCTTCGGGATGGTTAAAAATATGTACTATTGATTTTATGAATATTGAGTTCTGCTCAACCCGGGGCTAGAGGGCATAAGCGGTAGCTAGCATATTTCACTACCGTTCATGAACAGTCTCAATCAAACCGAGACTGCAATATTTCGTATCTGTCGTATTTGGCCGTTTCCAAAAGGTCCACTCTCATACTCATATACATAGTTCTTGATGTAATACATTTGTAGCAATTAGTCCTTTATTTGTGTTAGAAATGCGGAAAACTGCAGCTTCTTTGCGTTTTCCACCCGCTAAACGTAAATGACAACACCAACGCCAAAGCCGCGGTGAGTGAAATATATCTACGTATTACACTGGTCGATTTTTATGTATGTATGTTATGTCATGTCGAGCCTATTGTATTAAGAAGCAGGAGCAAATGTGTATAGGTAACGTTAATCACTATTAGACATACAAGTACATGAGACAGAGGTGGTATTCAATTGTATATCAGTTTATTAGGCTCTCCCAAAACAGCTTTTGTATCAAGTCAACATATTAAAACATAAAAGTATGTTTTTTTATTAGTTGTGTTTTGTTATGTTTATTTCTTTTAGACTTGCAATGCCTTGATCTTGATCTCAATAGAGGCTTGAATCCGGTTCCTCTGGCTTTCAAGTCCACCTTTCTATCCACTGCATCAACAGGCTTTATGGGCTCAGGTTGACTGCATTAAAATAAGTACAACTAAAATGCAGAAACGGCAATAAGAGTATATCGAAAAAGCTGGGTTCACAACGGTCAGTATCTTTCAACAAGTTGTCAAGACGTTCGTATATGTTGAGATGCAATACGCCTTCAAGCCTTATTATATTCCCAGCTCATTGTTGTTTTGATACAATGGGAATAAAGGCAATAAAGGCGTTGGGAAAATAAAACACAGTTAAGACTACTGAGTACATATCAGCTTATTTGAACTCATTATGCAAATACAGCATAACATATAAGATTGGCTTATTTTAATAAACATATTAAAATGATTAATTATCAAACGCAACATTTTACTCTTATGTAAAGACGATGTTTATATTGTTGTTAACATATTCGTCTTGGTATATTGTGTAAGGGGTTAATCCGTATCGGTATCTGATTGGCTCTAAATTGTAGTATATAATAAAAATTATACCCGCGTAAAATCATTGTTCGAAATTTTCTGAGTGAAAAGACAATTTTGTATTTTTCAAAATTCTGTTACTCAAGCTTCATATTGAGGAGAGAAGCAGAACTCATCACGATCCCGCTTTGATCTCGTGATTTACAGTTGAAGCTATAGGAGGCCGCTTATTTCCTGTTTACCATCGAAACAGAAATCGAAGGGATAGAAGATTGTCGGTAACCGGAGAGAAAGGTTTTCGTGTCCTTTGACACGGACAGTGGAACTATTGTATATGTTGCAAGTGTTTAAATTCGTTTGAATAGCGGTAACGATGGCAGCAAGAGGTAAATCGAGGCCTGATTACAAGAAAATGCATTCAGGGAGTACTGCGCAAATGGTCGGAGACGAAGAGGAACATCCTTCGGGTTTTGAAATGATGTTGTTGAAAGAAGAAGACGCGAGCAGAGAGGCCAAAGGAGGCGTCGAAGAAGTAGACGAGGAAGACTAACTGTTGAAGGAATTGGAAGAGTTGGCCGAGGAGGAGAAGAAGTTGAAAAAACAAAATAATCTGGAAGAGCTGAGGAAAGCAGTGGCAAAGAAAAAGGCGAGGTGCAGAAACTCAAGGGTAAGACTTTGTTACAAGACACTAAGAAGTCCGATGAAAGTCCCAAGTTAAAAGTGACCAAGGTCACTGAAAGCACCAAATGTGAGGATGACATTAACATTAAAACTTTAAGAAAGAATGTGTCATTAAAGAAAGCAGTTAAAAAAGAATTGAAAGCTCTAAGCTTGTATGACAGCAGTACCGATGATTGTGAGAGTAGTGACAGTAGTAGGGATAGTAAATCTGAGTCGAGTAGTGATTATTCACGTTCCTCTGACTCGACAACATTGAGTAAAAAGAAAAAGTCTAGGCGTAGTAAAAAATCAGGAATTAAAGCGAAAGCTTCAGATGAAGTATTGAGAAGACAGAGATACCCGCAAGCTCATCTAAGATATGAGTTTGTAAGTAAAAAGGAGGTTACTTTCGAAAACCTAGATTTAAATTTGTTTGTTGCGGAGAATTGGAAATAATTTCTGATAGCAAAACAAAAACAGAAGAACGTTGCGGAAGGTTGCAAATCCTGGAAAAGATCATGTATCTCAGAACTACATATGAGTTTTCTGCTCTAAAAGCTTTTTATGCGGCAGTATTAAGAGAGATTGAATTAGGGAAGAAAACAAGGAAAGATGATTTTCAATATCTTGAACTACCCATAACTCATAAACAATAGACCAAAGAAATGCCACGCATTAGTAGTAGTAATAGCTATGGCTCTAAAAAATTCAAAAAACATGAGGTTAAAAACAAAAGGCAAGACGAACAATCTGAGGGTGTTATATTGTGGTTTTGTTCACCATATCAAAGGAACAAATGTGAGCATAAAAGTAGCCCTACGATCGTTGTAAAAGGGCGTATGAGATATGCACACCACATTTGTGCCGCACACCACATTTGTGCCGCCTGTTGGCAGAAAGATTCCAAAAAGTTGGGAATCCGGAAAGCTCTTCCGCATGCCCTTATGCTCAGGTTTGACATAAGGGTGCCCTCTGGTGAATATCAGAACAGTAAGAATTTTTAATTTCCCTGTTTTTTATGAATACTAACATATTACTAGTTAGTTTCTGGAAAAATAATGATGGTCGGTGATTTAACTTTTTCGTAAAATTAATCTTTAGTAATACACTCTCACAGTGTGGTTTTATATTCTGAATCAGCTGCAAATTGTGTATGGCAACTTATATGTGTGTAGTGTGGTTTGCAGAACAGGTATCGATTATCCGTCTTTTTTAATGTAATAGTTCATACTTTAGGACGAAAAATTAAGGGTTGTGGTATTTTTATCACCATCTCAAAAATTATTACATCCCTTGTCATTACCCCACCCAGTTTACTATAAATTGCATTTTTAAATTTGTGATCAATCAATTTTTCATGATAAAGGAACAGTAAACTTTTTGAGATATTTTGTCTACGGGGTCGGTGTGCATATAAGAAAGATATTCAATAAAAACTGAGAAAAAAATGTGCTTTTTTAGATTTCGACGAGCTCTGACATATAACGGCATAGGTCTGTAACAAATAATAGGAACAATACTTTTTATTGCTGTCTCTGTATATCCTAACACATGTCTTTGTAATAAAGTTTAAATTAAGTGAATATCTTAAACGGTTTTTGAGAAATACCATCTTTTGTACCCCTACCCCCCATTTTAGCTTATGTTAAAAAAATTCAATTTTGGGCACAAATGGTGAGGTCAAAAAAAATTCTAAAAAATTTTCATTTTTTTTGCACTGAAATATCCCTATTGGGCATTAGTTTGTTACTGTATAATTATTTTTTCCAGTTTTATTATAATTTTTGAAATATAACAAATGTAAATTTCCGGAAGTGCAAAAATCTAAAACCTCAGCAGTGGCCACCCTTAAGAAAGATATTTTAGAAATAAAAAATAAAAATAAAGAACTAATTAATATATTTCTACCAAAATTCAGTCAAAACGCCATTGAAAACATGGATATCAAAAGTAGTAAAAACATAAATGGGGAAAAAACGTGAAGCGTTACAGAGATTACAGTAATAAAATAAAATTAAAACATAAAGAAAATTCGCAGTCAGTTATTGTAGAAACTGCCGAACATTTAACAAATACTGTTTGTAAACATTCTAGCGCATGTAAAATATGTCATGTGACAAAGATAAATACAACAGCACAGATTTTAGACAAAGTGCGTTTAAATGAAATTGTCAAAAAATCAAACAAATATATATTCGAAGGTTGCAAAATACCTGTCAATAAAAAAATTAATATCGATTATATGGGGTTAATGTTAAGAGATTATAAGGATATTATTGTTTGTGACTTTTTAGAATATGGTTTCCCAATTGGTTATAAGAAGGGAAGTTTGTTAATATCTGAAGAAAAAGAATTATGGAAATACACAAATTACAAAGGTGCGGAAGAATATGAGAATGAACTGGATCTTTATTTTGCAAAAGAAAGTTTAAACGATACAATTTTTGGGCCATTTAGTAAAAACCCATATACAAGCGTTATACAGATTTCTCCATTAAACACTGTACCAAAAAGGGATACGACAGAACGACGAGTGATTTTATATCTTAGTCATCCAAAACACAATGCAGTGAATGATTACATTGATAAAGATGTATATTAAGAGGATAAGGTCGATTTAGTTTTTCCAAAAATTGATGATTTTGTTGAATTAATTACGGCAAAAGGTCAAGGATGTTTATTATTTAAGAAAGATTTAAGGAAGGCTTATAGACAGATTTGTATTTGTCCATCTGATTATAAATTAGTAGCATTCATTTGGAAAAAGCATATTTTTGTGACACTGTATTATCAATGGGTTTAAGGAGTGCAGGAGCAATATGCCAAAGGGTTACTAATGCCATAGCGTTTATAATAAAAATATGGGGTTATCAGTTTAAAGGTAAACGGATATTGATTTATTGTGACAACGAGGCACTTTGTCAAGTTATTAATTCAGGTCGAGCGCGGTGTGAAAAACTGCAAGACTGTCTGAGAGAAATTTGTTATTTGGCAGCAAATGGTGAATATCAGTTAAGGGCTAAACATCTGGAAGGGAAAAGAATAGAATAGCAGACAACCTATCCAGATGGGAGTTTAACAGCTCACATGAATTAACAAGACATTATACATTAACAGAGTTTATTGTACAAGCTAAATTATTTGATCTGGCAAATGAGTGGTGAATATTTATGTTTCAGATATACAACTTGGAGTCTGAGTTGAAAGGTGATCTCAGGGAGTCCAACAAAGCTGCATATGCTTATAGATCAAAAAATAATTTAAGAATACAGTGGGAATCATTTTTATTGTTTTGTGTATATTTCCACTTTCAATATTTACCAGCTTCCACTATATTCTCAATTTTTAAGTAGGACATTTAAATCAACAGATTCAATAAACAATTATCTCAGTGGAATTAAAACAATACACTTATTGCTAGGTTATGCAGGGGATCAAGTAAATACTTTTTTATTAAATTTGTCATTAAAGAGTATGGCTAAGTTATAACCGTATCGCTTAAGACAGGCGGAACCAATGACTCCAGAGATATTGCAAAAAATCTATAAAATACTTGATTTTTCTATGTATATTGGTGTTTATTTTTGTTTGCCTTGTTTCTAATGGCCAGAAAGTCAAATTTAGTGCCAACAACCAAATTAGATTTAATAGAGAGAAAATTCTTATTAAGAAAGAGTTTTGGCAATACAGAAAACGGACTTCTGGTTACAATGAATTGGACAAAACTATTCAAAAAGGTGAGCGACTCTTGCAGACTCCTCTTGTTAAGATTGATAAATCGGTGCTATGTCCTGTTAAGGCATATGTCAAAATGTGCAAGAAAATCCCTGCATCCAAAGAATCTCCCTTATTTGTTTTTAAAAATGGTGAAGCTCTCTTTTATAATCAATTTCAAAGTAAGTTAAAGCAATCCATTCGTTTAATTGGATTAAACCCAGAAACGTTTTCGTCTCATTCTTTCAGAAGAGGGTTTGCTACTTTGGCATTTCGTTCAAAGATTTCATCAGATAAGATTCAGTTAATGGGAGATTGGCGTTCAGAAGCTTATAAAAAATATTTATGTATGACCGTAGAAGATAAAGTGAGGGTTGCTGAAGAGATAATTGCCAGTATTAAAGAAAAAACATAAGCACTTATAAGGTATATGTAGATTTGGGAGGACACGAGAATAAAGACAAGTGTACGACGGGGTAATGGTCAGTAATATAAATAGGTTAAATTACTGAACTATGATATCATTAAAAATACGTATATATATATAGTTTTAAAACTAAGAATTGTTTATTTTATAGATTGTTGTTACTATGTTATTAAAATGGTGTTTAAGGGTTTTATTTGTCACTTACAGAATGCAGAAAAGTGGTGATCGTGGGGGATTTCATGGTCAAAGATATCCAACACATTGAAGGTGTGGACTTGAAAACTTTTCCAGGCGCTACGATAGGCAGGTTAGATGCCAAAATTTCTAATGATTTTGTTCATCTTGATGATAGAGATTATATCATAATACATGTAGGAACAAATGATGTGGCCAACAATGAGCTATTTGATAACAATATTTCTGACTATGCCAATTTGGTGGCTACTATTAGACTAGTTAAACCATCGATAAAAATATCGGTTTCGTCCATTTTACCAAGGTCAATCGACCACACCTCCAGTGAAGCTAGGATAAGGAAAATAAATGACTACCTAAGGAATGTTATGAGTAAAGACCTAAACTTTACATTTGTACGTTCATATATCTCATTCACATCATATGGTTCTTTCAGAAGATACCTGTTTGCTAAGCGTGATGGAGGTTTACATCTAAATATGGAGGGCTCAAGCAGATTAACCAAGTTAAAGTCAAGGGAGAGTACTCATTAGTTTCATTAGGCATGTTAGGCGTTTTAGCAGAATATGTAATTCTCAGGGTATCTTAACCCAACCCTCCCTTATTTTAGATACGGTGTGTTATATGTTTTAAATTCCTTGTTTGGTAAATGTATATGTCATTGTTGTAAACCTATTTTTCAAGTTGGTACACTCATAATACGTACGGTATCAATCTTTTAATCAGAAACGTTTTTTGGTGAAGAATGCAAGCACAGTGATAATACGGACCGGCAGTAAAGTGTTTTCATTTACTGGGACCGCGTGTCTTGTAGTTTGACTGTCAGTGAAGTGTTTTCATTCACTGGGTTAAGATTTGTCTTCACTCAACAACGGGTAGTTATGTTTTAGTCAGCAATTGAATTGCCTAATTTTATTTATGATTTGTTATGTATTAAGAGTCATGTTTGTGAATGTATAAGTAACTCTTGTAAATTTATGTCATGTTTGTAATGTTATATACGCATTAATCATTATGCTAGAAAGCGTATTGAGCATTTTACTTAGAAACGTTTTTTGGTGAAGAATGCAAGCACAGTGATAATACGGACCGTCAGTAAAGTGTTTTGTAATTTGACTGTCAGTGAAGTGTTTTCATTCACTGGGTTAAAACTTGTCTTCACTCAACAAAGGGTATCTAGGTTATTGTGGAATTAATGTCTGTGGTAGACAAATTAAGTCAGCAATTGATGTGTGACTTTTAAAAATCCCTGGTGGATTAATAGGCATGTTTATCTGAACTAATATTCACATTAAGTGGTTTATGGTTATCATACGAATAATATGGTCATTTACCGATTGTTGGTACATGTACTGGCGTATTTTGAATATTAAGTACTTACTCATTACTATTACTTATTATATTTACTCACTCGGGAAATTAAATAAGACACATTAAAGTATATAGATAGGAAAACTCTTGACTTGCTGAATTATTCTAATTCCATTATTCTAACTAGTATATAATTAAGTGACGATAATTAAAGTCTTATTTTTGTAAACGCTTACACACGTAAATCGGTGCCAAGAATTCGTGATCACGGTTAGATTTATAAATCTATACGCAAACATATATGTCAGAGATACCGGTGCAACTACTATTAGTTATTGGGTTTGTTACTGACCCCTACAGAAATATGCGGGGTCAGTAAGCTGTATAGGGGTCGAGGCAATCGCCGAATCCCCTTGTAAATATGACTGACCCCATATATTTCTGTAGGGGGTCAGTAACAAACTCAAGAACTGATTTATTGCATTGAGCACCTTTGTTTTAAGGCAACACCAATGTTAACCCCATTTTAATGGAACGTGAACGTCAATGAGACGTTCGCGTAATTTGACGTCATGACGTTGACGTCAGGACCGGTACAGTTTAAAAACATTATTAATTTGCTTATTATGGTAACATCAAACGTAAATCGCGTGTAATTATTTCTGTTGCTGATTTACATACTATTTTTAAACAGTCTGGAAAGCACTCTATGCTTTCACGGCTTACCTCTTTTTCTATTTCTTCACTAAAGTTGATCGACGACAAAAGTTTCATTCGTACAGATCCCTTGTATAACACTGCCTCCATAGTTCAAAGCTACACACAACATGTTCTCCGACCCCATATTGACAAGAAGTCTGATCACATCAGGCATTTTCTAAAACTACTATATATTAAAAAAGGTATCGATTTCATTGACATTCCTACTATTTTTCGGGATACTCATGTAGTTGATTCTATCCTAAAATATTTAAAAAATTCCGAAAGTCATGTAATTTGTTATCAGTAACATAAAGCCTATTAGAAATATTATTTTCAACTACAACAAAAAGCCTATTAGAAATATTATTTTCAACTACAACAAAATAGTTTCTGACCTTGATATAGTACATAATACCCCTAAGGAATGTGAATGCAACACATCAAAATTTTGCTATGCTCCAGCAGGTCATGTCATCACTGGTAATTTTGATATTGTTGATAAACGTATTCGGCATTTGTTTTCGAAAGGTCCTAAATATAGAACACCTTCAACTATTGATTTTAATGCCTGTCGTGATCAGATCGCCCACTCCATTGAAGATTTTAGTATAAAATGGTGTCGTAGAGAACATGAAGACCCAAACTCGCTTTCTACTTCGAAAAAGTCAATTCTTAAAATTATAGATACACGTATTAACTTTTATAATGCTTACCCCTCTTTACTACCTCCAAGACCTAGGTTTTCCTTTCGTAATTTAAAATCGGGAATTCAGGAATTTCATAACAAATTTGTTTTCGTTCCTGCAGATAAAGCAGCTAATAATGTAATTATTGTTTGACGCCTACATCAAGGTTTTATCTCTGGAACTCGGCAGCACCACTTCGTATACTCCAGTTAATTCTACTGAGGATGATGTTGTTTCCGCACATATCACTCTGTGCACCACTTTCAAGGCTGGTGCAAACGATAAGCAAAATAAACTGCCTATCATGTACTGGATTTCTAAATTACATAACAATCCGTATAAGGCCCGCTTTATTTCTAATTCTAGTGCCTGCACCGCAACAAACATCTCCCAACTTTTAACTTCTTGTCTTACTGCCGTTAAAGATCACGTTAAACTATATTGAGATAAAACTTATGAAAACTCTGGGATTAATTTATTTTGGTCTATAAAAATTTCAGGAGACGTTCTTGATAAAATTCTCAATAAAGGTCAAGTTTCATCAATAAGTACTTATGACTTCTCTACACTATATACAACCTTACCACATCATCTTATTAAAGACAAGCTAATTTCTCTTATTCAAAAAACATTCGCTAGAGAAAATACTACATTTTTGGCATGTATTAATATTAAAGCGTTTTTTACTAACGGCAGTTTAGACAATTATACTATGTGGACTTGCTATGAAGTTTGTAAAGCATTCATCTTCCTATTAGATAATATTTTCGTCAGGTATGGTACCACTGTTTATGGACAAATTGTTGGTATCCCTCTGGTTACGAACTAGTCACCACTTGTCGCAGAATTGTTTTTATTTTGCTATGAAAAGGATTTCATGTTGAATCTTTCAACAGATACCCAGGCAGATGTTATTGAAGCTTTTAATGACAACGCTCGGTATCTGGATGACATACTGAACATTGACAACCCTTTCTTTCCAACTATGGTTGATAATATTTATCTTAAAGAACTTCAGCTTAATAAAGCTAATATATCTGATAATAAAGCTTCTTTTCTTGATTTAGATCTCTCGATTGAAAATGGTGAAAAAATTAGCAAAATCTATCACAAGAGAGATGATTTTAATTTTGACATTGTTAATTACCTCCACTTGGATGGGGATGTTCCTCGAGCAACTTCTTATGGGGTTCATGTGTCTCAACTTATTCGTGTTTCAAGAGCTTGTACTCGAGTTGAGGACTTTAATATTCGTAATCTTTGTATAACTAAAAACTACTCAATCAGGGTTACCGTTACCATAAACTTCGTAAAACCTTTGCAAAATGTATTATCGTAACCCTAATCTTCTTTCCAAATATAAAAGTAATTTAAGGACTCTTCTGCGACAAGGACTATCACAACCTGACTTCTATGGTGATGTGATTTATAAACTTCGTAAGATTCTTGGTCATGATCACTTTCATACGATCTTTGTTAAACTATTTAAAAAGTTTATCAAAAGAGGTTATGACCCTATCATTTTGCAACGTACTGCATGCTTGATGGTGGACCCTTTTACAGTTCGCCACTATGCTTTCCTCTTTAATTGTACGATGACCGGACACGCTGTGGACCCTATGATGACGCCTACCTAGAGCCCATTGGGACGGTGGCGTTTGATGTTTGTCTATGATCTTTCCTGCCGTGCCCTTAATGGTTTATTCTCTTGTTGCTCTGGCTTCTGCCAAGTAATTGAGTACCTTCATTGTGGCTTTCTAGGCTTTTTTGTTTTGTATTATATTTTATTTACATAAGCATATTTGTGTTTTACTTATATTGCCTATTGATGCTGCCTTGTTGGTTAGAGATTAGATCATGGTGGGGATTTCTTTATTTACACTGTCCTGTTTTATTGGAATGACATTAGGGTAAATGTGAGGTTTGGTGCACCCTAGAACCGGTTTAAACCCCCAGTGGCCTTTGTTGCCATTGACCGTTCCAAGGCGGTAGCCCTATTGTCAACCCTTTTGTGTTTGTGATTTCATTTGCATTTTTTATTACTTTTGCCTTCTCGTTTGTCTTTTTGCGTGTTTGTTTTTGTGTTTTGTGGTTGACTGTCGTCATGGAATGCTGCTTTCCCTGTCCGATATTTTTATATTTCTTTACAAACACCTAATCAAAGGACTGAAAGCGCAGGATGTATTTGAATGATTTTCAATTATTTTAATTCCTTAAGAAAGAAACAAATATTTGTTCGATACTAATTGATTTCTCTTGGTATAAAAACAAATATAGAATGCAGTATATTCTGGAATCAATATGATACACTCTAGTTTAATAGATGACAAGAAGCCCAAGAGGGCCTGTATCGCTCTACTGGCTGTACACATTTGACCATTGGGTTACCATTTGAACAAACTTGGAAGAGGACAATAGCTAATGGTATATACAAAATCGTTAACCATTGGCTCTTGTAGATTCATAGAAGAATAGTTTTTACAGTTTTCCCTATAAAAATCTATGTTAAGCATGTGACCTCTGGGGCGGCAGAAAATATGACCTCAGGGTCACCAGTTGAACAAACTTGGTAGAAGACCATACGCCTAGGGTAAATGCAAAATATCAAACCTCTTGCTCTTGTATTATCAGAGAAGATTTTTCGAGTTCAGAATAAGTCTATATAAGTCTATGTAAATCATGTGACCCCTGGGGCGGGCCCAAATTTGACCACAGTGTCTCCATTTGAACAAACTTTTCAGAGGACCAGAAGCTTATAGTAAATGCAAATTATTAAACCTTTTGCTCTTCTAGTTTCAGATGTTTTAAAGAGTTTTTTCCATATATAAGTCTATGCTAAAATTTGACCCCTGAGGCGGGCCAAATTTGATCTCAGGGTCACCATTTGAACAAACTTGGTAGAGGACCATAAGCTTATGATAAATCGAAAATAATTAACCTCTGGCTCTTCTAGTTTTAGAGAAAAAATATTTTCTAAGCGTGTTTTTCCCTATATAAATACTGAAAAGGTGATCCCTTGGAAGCAACAAACACAAACAAGAGAGAAACGTAGCAGACCGAGTGTGAGTCTGTTCATAAGAGGTAATTATAAGACGCCTAATAGCTCATTTGGGCGATAGTGGCTGGTTTTCTAACTTGTCCGAGCTTTATTAATATAAAGAATCTTGACAAACTTCGTAAAGATCAAATACTAAATGAAGGTGCTCGAGTGTTCACAAGGCTTTATATGGCACTCTCCAGTAAAATAACGTTGACAACTCTCGTCAAAAATGGCTAGTTTTCGAAACGATCCGAGATTTTATTAATATAAAGACACCTGCAAAGTTTCGTAAATATATAATTAATAATGAAGTCCCTAGTGAGTTCACAAGAAAATAGTTAACGACGGATGGACTGACGACAGACGGACGGAAGGAAAACGGACAACTATGCCTTCGGCCAGTAGAGGTAATGACAAAATGAATACGATGCGTAGCGGGTGGAAGGAGGCTCCTACCCCTCTGTATGAGACAGTGTGTTTGTGGTATTGCAGTAGTTGTATTCCACCCGGCAACGACACGGGAATCAGTCTAAATTAATTACAACTCTTTACACATAATAATTGCTTGTATCAAATAAGTATTTCTAACAACAATTAATTTGCTGTTCTCTTCATTTTATCAAAGAGAAGTGTTAGGGAATACGATGTATTAAAGGGAATATAGAGACACAGCCAAACAAGCTATATTATTGAGAGTTCTAAAAAACTTTTAAAAGGTGAAAGAATTATCAAAATCGGATAATAAACAAAACAGATATGATCATTTAAATGTTGTTATAAAACGAATTTGGGAGCCGCCATTTTTAGAACTATGACGTCATAGTTCCATATGACCATATATGATATATTGATAAATATAATTTAAGAAAATGAAGAAAATCACTGCAAATGAATGCATTACTTTACTGGTCATATAAAACATTATTGCCAGTAAGTATTACATATTTTTCATACAGTTGCTGTCATTTTCCCCCTATAAATTTGTAAATTTTCATATTTATAAATATTTAATATATGGTCATTTAGAACTGTGATGTCATAGCTCTCAAATTGCCGCTTCCATATCCGTTTCAACAGAAACTTCAAATGATCATAATTATCTTCTTAGTTTATCATCAGATTTTGATAATTCTTTCACCCTTATGGTTTGGCTGTGGTGCTACATTCACTTTAAGTTAGAAATCTATTCAGAGCTTTCATTTTAAGTGTTTAACACATTCGAGAATCCTGCATGTAACCTAACCACAAGGAGAGGATGTATATTTGTCTCTACCTTTTGTTTCATATGGCAAATAATCAAAGCCTACTAACAGTAAATAGTAAAAGAAACATAAAAGCATAAATAAGCGGTCTCTTTTCATGATAGTGTACAATTAAATCAAATAGTCAGCATCGAAAAAAGGCAAGGTCTGTGTTAAAGAGACGCATGCCATTCTTGATTTGTGTAAAACTAGCGGCGTACCGTTAGTTTTTCTACATACCTTGCATTTGTGTTATCATTAATATTAATTATTAGGATAGTTTAAATTAAATTGTGTTTGCATAATATTGCACCAATCATGTATTTGAACGTATGGTAGAATCACGAAGAAAATTCAAAAATCTAACTTTTATTTAAATATATGCAAGCAGTTCTGAAGTCAAAATGATACTGAATTAATACATAGAGATGCTATTTTTACTGTTCGATACAATTTTAATGATTGGCATGTGTCACTTTAAGGCAAGGGTATTTAAAAAAAAAATTGGCGGGGCAGTTATTTCAAATAATATCTTTTTAACACTTGCACTTTTATAAAAAACAAATAACTGAACATTTGTTATGCAGGTACTTTTTTCATAGTTATTGGGGATTTTAAGTGTTTATGAGTTGTTTGCCTATACATGATATTTTTTTGGTAAACCGTTTTCTCATTTAATTCAATTACCGATATCAAAAATTCAATTACTGATATCAAAATATCTCTAATTCTATGAACGATATCGGTAGTTCAAGTCCTGATGTCGCTAAATATTATATTTTTCTATATCCAGAATTGAATTGTTGATATGGCTAATTGAATTTTTGATATCGCTAATTCCATAATACTGATATCGAAAATGATTTAGCGGTATCAAAAATAGAAAAGCAATTATTGATATCAATAATTCCATTCATAATGGGGACAGGTTGGTAACCCGGTATCAAATTAGTTTAGTTTTGAAAAAAATGTTGTTTGTCATTATGTTTGTTTCATCATTACGTGATTCCATTAAGCGATGGGAAAGCTTATATTAGCAGGATTTTATAACAGATATTTGGACAATAAAACACGTTTAAAGACATTTTTACTGAAACAATGCGATAACCTGTTTAACATTACATACACTGCTCGCGTTGTTATAGCAACTTACGGCATTTAACATGACCACGTCAATACGACGTAACGTCTTATAGAGAAAACAAGTTCATCAAACAAATTAATAGCACCTTGTTTGTGTTAACTTCTCCGCAAGAATAAATGATTTTACTGGGAATTAAAGTGCAACACTTTAAGAGGTTTATTTAAGGGCAATGCGATACAAATGAAAATAAAGTTTATTAATAAAAAAATAAATAAAAAATTTTTTTATAACGTTTATCCCATTCTACAAAAATAAGCAATTTTCCTGATAACACAGAACGACCTTTAAAATGCTCCCTGCAGTGATTTCACAACCCTAATTCACAATGACGCGTTGTATTATCCAACAATTCAACCCGATTTTGATATAACTTCAAACACCTCTAAGTAAAACAAATAATAAAACAAACTATCAAACAATGTTTTGAAAAATATATTCATGTTAACTGAACTTAAATAGCTGTGCATACTAGGTACATTAACTTGCATGAATAAATCTCCTTTAATCCAAATACAGCCATCATTTATTATTACAAATATATATTAAATATTGTCCTAAGTTATACATCTTAATTACTTCATAATTATAATGGTTTTATAAATGACGGAGATATAAGATGTTGTATCAAAGTGTGTCACACGTATATATAATACAACCTGATGTATATTGCGTGCCAGTCAATCGATTGTAGCGACGAATTTACTAATTAAAACCAGAAACAGGAAGGCCACAATCACAGCGAAACAGAGTGGCCTTAGATGCATGAAAATAATGAACTGCACTTGATTTCATTTAAAAGATTTGTCAACGCAGTAAAGGGGGTACATCAGGCTTTGCAGCTAAATGTGTTTAAAAGTATATAAAGCTATGAAATACCCTTTGATCGAAACGTGACATACGCAGTGAAGCAGTCTATATCGAGCTATTTTTTAGGCTGAAAACTGATTGGCTAATCGTAAGTTCAATCTGACGTAACCTCCAAATGCAGTGTTGTCAGCTCCTTAGTAGTGTAGAGTATCGCAGCATAATAAAGGGTATCATATTAACGAGATTGCTGTCCCGTTTAATTGGGATGACAGTAGTAGTAGCTAGCCCTATTGTCAATCCGTTTGTGTTTGCGACTTCACATGATTTGCTTTGTATTATCATTTTGTTGTTTGTTTTAATGCGTATTTGTGGTAGACTGTGTTCTGTGAAAAATCTACATTTCTTGTTCATAGCTGTTACTATGGGTCTTAAAGGGTGGTGCATAATATCCATCTCATGAACAGACTCAATAACCCCGTTATTAACTATTGAAAGGTAGTTACTTAGTTCAACCTCCTACTCTTAATTACTATACTACATAATAATAATAATAATAATAATAATAATAATAATGAAATGACAAATTATACCATTTGTATATATTCCACCATTGAAATCACATGACAAGAAATAATAAAACTTCCGTTATATGTTAAAGAATCAATTGTATTAAGAAACGCTTTATTAACTATTGAAAGGTAGTTACTTAGTTCAACCTCCTACTCTTATTTACTATACTACATAATAATGATAATAACCTCCTACTCTTATTTACTATACTACATAATAATGATAATAATAATAATAATGAAATGATTAATTATACCATTTGTATATATTTCACCATTTACTTGTATATATACGTTGATATTTTATATGCTAATATGTATGTATTGTAGACGATGTATTTTGTACAAGTCTGAATAAAAAGTCTGTCTGTCTGTCTGTCTGATGTATTGAAAAGTGTGAATACCCCAAAGATTGTACAGAGTTTGTGAATGTGTGCTTGTGATAAAGACTGTGCAAGTCATGGAGTTTCGTATTTGAAAAAAACGGGGTTAATTTCAGGTCTACCAAAACTTTTTATCACAAAATCCTGAGATTTTTTAAAATTTAAGAATTAAAGTGCGCGAAAAACATTTTTAAATTAAAATTTGGAGCATGCGACTTGATTTTCGCACTGCTTTTTTTAAAGCGCAAATTTAAACTATTTATGCAATTAATACAAATTGATGCATTGTTTGATAGTTATAGAAAATAATAAATTAGCATAGTAATCGATTAGAAAGACTTTAATTTCTATCCTTTTTTTCTTTTCTTTTTTATGAACGAGCACTTACTTTTCTAAACAGATGCATTCTTAATGCAAATACGAAGTCTTCATACACATTATAATCATCGTTACCACACACAAGGAGTTGCTAGTTCCTCACACTTGCACTTTCAGTTAGCTTGACCAATTAAAGAAGTCACAGATATATTGCTGTTATTGCACATGTCGTTATGTCACTGAAGGAACTAATTATGCCCTTAGGTGTATTACACGGATGACCGCGTTGATTTGGCACTTGTAAATACACCTCTGACTAGGGAACGTAATAGGACCAATTCGGGAAATAGCTGATAAACTGTGAAAACATAGCTGTTAAATCATGAACATTTTGTTTTGATGAAAAATCCGGATATTTTACACTTAAATCCGGAGATCCGGAGAGCGACTAAAAAATCTGGAGATTTGGCAGGCCTGTAATTTAACATTAATAGAAACATAACATAGTGTGACAGCAGTTAAACTATATATTAGAAGGTTTTAAAAAATATATCACCTAATATGTTGTTTCACCCTTTTGTACTAAATGACACAATCATGCTAGTTAAAACTATTATGTTAACCTTCTTCTGTTTAAAGTATTATTGTTAAAACTAACAAGTATTTTTCAAAACATTTTAAAACAGACGGAAACATATGCTATTGTTTTCGCTTTCTAACCCTGTTTGATATTTCTACGAGGTCAATGCTCTGATATTTAATTACTTATATAATGCACACTTGAAATATATAAACAATATAAAATAGTTTACATTGAAATGTATTATATTTAAGGCATAATGAATACGTGGCTTAAAGTAGTTGTGTTAAATGACCCCTACAATTCAACGTAGATCAGCTTTCAGCTGGAACCGTCACGATATTAATGCACTTTCTTGAAAGTTTGTTAAAGGCAGAATATTCTTATTAAAACATAAACTGCAAAACGCGGAATCGTTACAACGTAGAGAATTACGCTAACAAATCAACTGAATACAAACCAACTGTAAACGCTATGCCGAATAAATAGTTGTGTACTAATTACGCTGTATCACCTGCACGCTGCGCCGACGCTAAGCACAACACAGGACGTGTGCAGATCCAAATGATTTATTTATAGCACAGGTATTGTTTATGTGTCGCCGTGCCTTTTTAACGAAGCGTGAGTTTCTAATCAGTTGTTTCTATTAACGGTTGGGTACATCAGGTGATTTAATGCAAATTTGATGGTAATATTGCACAAATACTTGAAACAACGTCTCTGTCATCTCCGTTAACTTTAACAATAAGTATATTCTGACTTTGAAAGTACATGCTAAACGTTATGCCCTACTGACTACTTCTAGGTCGAAAAACCTGTCTTCACTACTCATTACGTTACTTATTGTCCGTTTTATTGACATTTTAAATATAGTCATATTTCGGTTTGTGGTACAATGTGAAGCTACGGTCCCATTGCGTTTGATTGCTCTGATTTCTATAGGATCCTTTTTCTCATTTTCATCACACAAAATGTTTGCGTTATGAAATATTCCTTTTGTGCGGACAGTTTTCTGTATATGGTAAATAACAGTGTTGCATATAAGGGAAGTAACTAGACTGGATATCAGGTCATATTCACTAGGCAGCTACACACAATTACGCATTTATCATTTATCTTCCTTTATCAATATAAACATTGGTTTAAAGAGCGACGGTAAAGATAACGTCAATGAGTAGTGATTACTGTTTATTTACAAACACGTTAATGTTTTTATGAAATATAAATAAAATGTTATGATATTGTTGTGCATTAATTGCCATTGCAGCAAGCTGGAGATCATGGCTTAGGCGACTCTGACCTGGGGCTGTGCACCAAAATGTCTCAGGTATCGTCTACACCTATTTCCAAGATAAATATACTCACGGTCAATGAAAACGCACCGCAAAACAAATCCGTTTACATGTTATAATCTGAGGCATTTTGGACAAAATACGATACAACCCATACAACGAGTCGACATTTAACATGTTTTCTAGTACGGAAAGACAGTAGTGGATAAAGATTCATGAACGGGACGTTGAATTTGGTATTACATAAGTTGCTATCTCTTGGATAAATACTAATATGTACTTATAAATCTGGTGTAAATGTCTACGTCACGTTTACCCCGCATGCGCAGACAATGTTAGAGACATTTTGAGGACGCCATTTTTATTGCAGCAGAGTTGAATATCGTTGGCATTTCCATAGCGGATATTAAACTAAATGCATTAGAGCTGGAGAGTAACGGTTGTCCAAAAGTTCGCGACGAAAGGTAGGTACGTGTATATGTTGTGGGTTTGGAGTTGATGTATTGGTTAAATGTATTTTTGTCTCAAGCGCTGTCGAGAGCTCTCGACTCCTGTGCTGTGGTCAGTGGTCGGCTGACTGTTATTCGCGATGAAATTGAAAATGCAGGATGTGTGTGTACATTTTCGAAAATCTGGTTATACTTGTACGGTTTAGGGGAATGTTTGATGTGGTTGGGGTGTGTTTGAAGGATTATTGTTACAATGTGATGTATAAACTTGTGATCTAGGTCAACTGATGTTGTTGTTTTTTGTGCGAGTACGTATGCCCGTTAGGCGATTTTGTCAATTTAGGAAGCCGGCATTGTTTTTGGCGTGTTTGAGGAAGTATTCACGGCTGTTTGAGTTTAGGTGAAAGGTTAGTAGATGTGATATTGTGACGGTTTTAAATTTAGTAATGCGAAGAAAGGTTGGGGCGCCTGTGAAGATTGTTTGTTTTGTTAGTTGTATGCGAGTGCGCATGCGTCGAGTACGTAGGGTTTGATCTGTCACTCATGTTTGTTGTGGAAGATCTGTCACTCACGTTTGTTTTGGAAGCTGCAGTGCTTTCGTGTGGTTGTATTCGAGGAAGTGTTAAAGAAGATTTCACTTGATTGCAATTGTAAGTACATGTGGATTTGGTAAGGAAAATATATATGCATTTGAGAAATGGCTGTGAAATATTTAAGCTTGCTAAGTGTATAACATTTTCGACGGGAGGGTTGTGCTAATACTCCTATGCCTATGGCTAAGTATGAGATTTATGTGGCATTGACAGTGAGATTGTGCATTGGCGAATAGGAAGGACAGGGTAACACATATTGAATTCAAGTAATGTGTTTTGCACATCCAGTGTACAAATAGATTGACAGCTTCTGCCTTGGGGATAATCGTATCTGCAGGCCTGTGCCTTTTTTGGTAGGTTTGGCGGACGTTATTGGGGAAAATTGGCGCAGGTCATACGTCGTCACACAGAATATGATGTGCATGTGGCACATAAGGTGCGATGCGCATGTTGAGAAGACATTTCATGGCTGTTTGTCAAAGAAATATACCTCGGGCTTCCCTGAGGTATTGAATGTTATCAACAAGCGTTTGCCATTAGTAAACAAGTTATGACCTGGCTTTGTGTAATTGCCTGAAGGTATGAGGTGTGTTGATGCAGTAAAGGGGGGTCACGAGCTACTGAATACACACATCTTTTGTTATGTCTGGCAGAGTATATGCTGAGTGTCAAGTAAGCAGAAGGTGATTGGGGAGTTAGTAATGAAAGTTTGGTTTATTGTTGAATTGGCTCATGAGTAAAGGAGAGCGGTATAGTGATTGATGTTTGTAAAGCATGGGGAGAATGACGGGTTTTAATTAAAAATTCATTTCAATGTCTATCATGTATTAGTAGAATGAGTATATGTGACCTGTGTTATTCGAAGTATTTGGATATAACAGCTACGTATTTTGTCGTATGCACTGCAATAGCAGCAATTGGACAGGGAACTAGAATTTGCCGTTATGCACTTCTTGTGTGTCAGACTGGAAAAATAACCCAAAGCTGAGAATGTTGGGCTGCTGTAAATGTCTATAAATGGGAGATAATTATATCAAATTTTCTCTCCTTTCAGCAGGCCTCGTAATAGTCCTTGCAGTGGTGTTGAAGGAAGAGGTTCCCTCCAGCGAGAAGTTATCTACACCGTGCCACGTCACTTCGGTATGTTGCAAGTGGTTCAATTTTGTTGCTTATATATATAAATTTCATGTGTTGATGTTGATTGCCTCTTTGTGTGCCAGGGACAGAAATTAGCAGTTGGCGGTTGCGAGTAAAAATGGTCTGGGCGGGCAAAATGTGAATTCCATGGAGCCATGTGATAATCAAAAATATGCAATAAAAGGAAATTGAAATGGGTAATCATTGGACACAAGCATTACATTTTGAGGCCTTTACCGGATAGGTTTTGCTTGTGTGCTGTGATTTATGTGCTAATGGCCGAAAGGTAAAAGGAAACCCTTAACAAAATAACAACAAAGAAAGTATATTGTTGTATTTGTCTGATTTCGCAAAATAAACAGAGTTGCCACTATTGACTGCATTTAAACGTTTAATGCACTATGTAAGAACAATTGCGTAATGTTCTGTTCCCTAGTAAAATGTTTCTCGGACGATTGGTTAATGGAGTTCCCACGTGTGGATTCCAATTTCCCATGTCAAAAAGAGCGGCAAATTAACAAGCCCATTGGGCTTGTGTTATTGGGTATTGGGCAAGCCTGACAGGCATTTTAGCATAGTTGGGATTGTGCTAATTTCTGCCACTGCTTTGCACTTTGACTGTAAATTTAAACTTAGATATCCATGAGTACAAGTAACATACGCTGGGTGTTCCTGGATATTAGGCAAAGCTGGCAGACATTTCACCAGTCTCGATATTGTGCTAATTTCGACGGCTGCTTTGCGCTGCAAATGTTAATTCAAACTTACATGTCCATGAGTACAAGTAACATTTGCTGGTATGTAATCAAGTTTTCAACAGAGAAGGCAGTGTTTATTTTACACATGATCATAAATTCATGTTAAAAGTCGAAGGGGATATCATTTGGTTTGACTTCTGGTTCTTCGGTATTTTAAAAAGCGGTGCTTTTAGAAATCACCAATAACAAAACTGTGAAAGATGTTGATAGAAAACGTGTTGCGCATTAATTATAAAAGTGTATTTCAATATGAAATATTTCTTCCAAAAGAAGACATTGATTTACACATATCTAATATGTTTTACTGCTTTAATATAAGAATTAAGATATCTCAGATGCCATCATTTATAAAACAAGTCAGTAACATTACAATTTATAAGTAAATACATAACTTGCACTTAGTAGCCTTAATTTTTGTGTGGCAGCGTACATGTTATACAAACGGATAGTGAGTCAGATTCGTGCAAGTGTTAACAAACTATGCGTTGTTGAATGCAAGATTTATTTGTTTGATTTTGTATCTGTCCTGAAATAAACAGTTGCATTGATTAAAAATACCTTCAGCAGCTCTAAAGGTTTGACAAAGTTTGCTTTCACTCACTGGGAACATTTAGTTAGTATACGTATATGTAAATATTCTTTACAGTAGCCCATTGTCATAACGAGTGAATATTACTATGTTTGTTGTTTTTCAGCAGTCCGGCTTGCACGTGTGTTAAAGGTCGGTACAAATTGGTCATATGAAGTCGTTCTCTCCAGCGTAGTCTGCGTCAGCAGTGGAATTTCTGGCCTCTGCCTTCGGTATGTTTTAAGTTGTTTGGTGTTGATGGTTATATTGGTATATATACGTTTTGCATTGTTTTACTGTAACTTTGTGCATTTATGAGGCCCTTCGGTAATAAGAGCAATAAGTTTGCTCAATGTACATACTTGGAAGCAATTAGTGTGTCACGTTAGAGGTGAAACTGCTACACATATGGACCACTTGATGAAGTGGTACTTTGCTTTCTGCACTTCATGTGGTTACAATGTTTGCATTTATACATAGCCCTTTATCAAACTCGCAGTACATTCTGATTACCACAATGTTGACATGGCCTTACCATCATGTACAGGGCCTTACTATATCTATCCCCATGCTTGACATACTCATCATGGCGACATCACCTTCATCATACCCAAATGTACAGGTGCGGCACACTCTGAAGGTGACATTATGGGTAAACATATTACTTGATATTTGGTAGAAACAACGTTGGCTACATACTAGGCATTTTCTTAGTTTTGTTCATGAGATGTACAGCACATACTCATCATGACTACATCATAGTAAAATATAACGTCCGCTTAAGGTCGTGTGCAGAAATGAATTTGCATAGGACATTCCAGGGGGTTGTGTGTTTCAGTTCAGCTGGGTTGTTGCACACATGATATAAAACTTACATTTGTATGTCAGCGACAGGTGTCAACGTTTGTGTGTATCCTGTGCTGAAAGTCTGCATGTGTTACATTTTGCATGATACCGCAGCCAGGCACTGCAATGAATACAAGCTCAAGCAGCTATCTCCAACAAACACGTTTCTGTATATGTGAAACCGAAACATTCACAGAGTTCAGTGTATGCCAACGTTCATTCCCTATCCTGCTTTCATTTCAGTCTGACAGGTTCCCGCTACATTGCCTTTTACGGAAACCGGCATAGCTGTGATTCGACACATGTAAGGGACACAAGCCAACATCAAAATGTAAGTGTCAATTGTAAACACGGAGGCTGTAACGTTATCTTTGGTTGTGTTGGTTGCAGTTGTGTATAAGTACCTGTTGCTGTAAATGACTCCACTTGGTAGTACCAATCGTGTTGTCTGTCACTTATGTGCCACATTCCCAAAGGTTATTATGATACATGGGATTAGTTTGTCAGCGTTCTGTTGGTCCGTCTCAGAAGAAGAAGCTGACTTTAACTTCTATGTACTGCCATATTACTCCATCAGCGCTACAATATAGCGTAGAACTGTCTCATGTCCTTACAGAAATAACAGTTGAAGGTCACACTGACGGTCATGATGTGGTTTAGCAACTGCTTTCCTTTCCTACTACACCATACCCTTGGTTATATTTGTCCAGTTTTGCGATAATTTCCCATCCAAATCCACATGCAATCCATCGCCACGGCCGTTTCTCAATGGAAGTCACAAATCCCCGCGATCATACCACATGTTGTCACCTGCAATGGCGCGTTGCTTCCCAACAAGCGTAGATTTTGTATATATATTGCAAAATGTGGTATCAAAAGACAGCAATGTCTGACTGTGTGTGTGAAGTTTGCTGGGGAAAGGAGCAAGGATGTAAGAAATATAGTCCTCATTTTCAGTATAATAAACAAATACAACTTCAATTTCCAGTATATGAAATACTACTTGAACTTTATGTTCTGTCACCGCGAAGTCGGTAATAGGAGACGCCATATCACAGTGGTGAATATATAATCCAGGCATAAGCATCTTCAAGGAACAAGAATGAAATTGTCTTCCGCTTCCAATATTTAATAGTGATTGCCAAATAATGCATGACATAGACTGCAAAACTGTAAATTGCTACTGAAGTTGAACTTTATGTTCTGTCACCGCGAAGTCGGTAATAGGAGACGCCATATCACAGTGGTGAATATATAATCCAGGCATAAGCATCTTCAAGGAACAAGAATGAAATTGTCTTCCGCTTCCAATATTTAATAGTGATTGCCAAATAATGCATGACATAGACTGCAAAACTGTAAATTGCTACTGAAGGTCAATCGCAGATGGCCTGCAATTGCAGCCTGTGTAAATAAAAGAACATCACGGCGCATACTGTGACGGTGGTCAGATTTTATTTAGGGTGTACTGTCCGCTGGAAAAATGACTAATTTACCGCTAACCAATGACAACCCAGTAGGCAGAAATGTAACAGTTGAAACACTCACATCATAATAGTCTCCGTCAGCACAACTCTTCATGCAGTTAGAACACACTCATTACATTAAGAACACAATGATCGGCAATAACAGGCATTACATTACGCAGTTACACCGTTTGCAGCGAATTAGATTGGTCGTGAGGCAATCAAGGCAGCTATGTATAGTGTGAAACACTGTTGTTTAGGGAGCCCTTGTTCTCTTTTAAATGTGCATTTGCTTGCTGCGTGGAATGAAACATACACGAGCGATATACAAGCACAGTGGAAAAATAGGTGCGTTCTCAGGCCAAAAAACAATAGCTGTGTCTACATCGGCTCGACTGTCTGTGTTTTTTAGGGGCCTTTTTCCGCCGTTGTTATTACAATATGTTGCAGTAAACTGAATCATAGACGAACTTTCAGCTGTACCATCAACTTGTGTGGGGTGTGAGAGATAAAGGGCAAGCCTGTCAGGCATTTTACCAGTCTCGGGATTGTGCTAATTTCGACGGCTGCTTTGCGCGTCGAATGTTAATTTAAACTTAGATGTCCATGAGTACAAGTAACATTTGCTGGTATGTAATCAACTTTTCAACAGACAAGGCAGTGTTTATTTTACACATGATCATAAATTCGTGTTATAAATTGAAGGGGATATCATTCGGTTTCACTTCTGGTTCTTTGGTATTCTAAAATGCGCCGCCTTTTGATTGCTAAAATGCGGTGCTTTTAGAAATCATTAATAATAAGGCTGTGAATGATGTTGATAGAAAAGGTGTCATACTTTAATTATAAAAGTGTATGTCAACATGAAATATTTCTTACACAATAATACATTGATTTACAAATATCTAATATGTTTTACTGCTTTACAATAATTTACATACGCAGTTGTGATCATTTATAAAACAATTCAGTAACACTACTATTTATAAGTAAATACATAACTTGCACTTAGAAGCCTTAATTTTTTGTGTGGCTGTACATGTTACACAAACGGATAATGTGTCAGACTCGTGCAAGTGTAAACGAACTTTGAGTTGTCGAATGCAAGATTTGTTTGTTTGATTGTGTCTTTGTTTTAAAATAAACACTTCCATAGATTATAAATACCTCATCAGCTCTAAAGGTTTTACAGAGTTTACTTTCACACACTGGTAACATTTAGTTAGTATACGTACTGTTGCTGCCACGCGGATTACGACTAATCCCACCCATCGCCATGATTTTATCTCACCGCGGACACACTGATTTCGTCCCCGCGATCCGCAGACAGCCCGCTCATCGCGGGGATAATACATTTTTTCCACCGCGACACAATCACCGCGATTCGTCGTGATCTGTTTTAATTTGCACACCACTTTACCCGATGTGAAATCGCAGGCCATCGCCGCCATTTATCTTCTGTATCAATGTACAATTGTGCAGTCAATTTATTGCATTGTTATTCAATAACTATTAAAAACCCGAAGCAGAAGACAATTTTATTTTTGTTTTCGGAAAATTCAAATGCCCGGATAATGTATACTGGGTCACGATAGTTATATGGCGGTTCCTATTACCGACTTTGCGGTGATTAAACATAAAATTGAAATAGTAATTCGTATACTGGAAATTAGAAATATATCTTTAATTAATCGTTATACCGTAGTTTTAATACTATAACACTAAGTCTTAGAGATAGCAAACTTGGTATTTAGATACATCTTGGGATGGTGATGTGTCGCGTACCAGAATAAGGTAATTGTGACCTTGACCTGTGACCTCTGTCCTAGAAAATGCTTGTCCGGACCGTATTTTCAATACAATAACACTTAGAAATACCAAACTTGGTATGTTGATACATCTTGGGATAGCGGTAGGTCGCATACCAAAATAAGGTCACTATGACCTCTGTCATACCCCAAACATTGTGAGAAGCATCAGTATGAAGTGGAACTGTGCATATACATGAAGTCATGGGTTATGCGTTTGCAAGGGTATTAATAACTTTCTGTGATAGTTATGGCTCCCCTCCACACAAAGTGGAGAATGGTTTGACCTAGGGTCTTCAGACTTGAAAGGATGGTTGGTCATGACCAGTAGATGACCCCTATTGATTTTGGGGTCACTTGGTCAAAGGTCAAGGTCGCGGTGACATTGACTATCAAAACTATATCCTATCAATAACTACACAATGGTTGGACCTAGGGTCCCCAAACTTGGAAGGATGGTTGGTCATGACCAATAGATGACCCCTATTGATTTTGGGGTCACTAGGTTTAAGGTCAAGGTCACAGTGACATTGACTATCAAAACGATATCCAATCAATAACTATACAATGGTTAGACCTAGGGTCCTCAAACTTGGAAGGATGGTTGGTCATGACCAGTAGATGACCCCTATTGATTTTGGGGTCACTAGGTAAAGGTCAACATCGTGGTGACATTGACTATCAAATCGATGTTCACTAGGTCAAAGGTCAAGATCGCGGTGACATTGACTATCAAACAATGGTTGGACCTAGGGTTCTCAAACTTGTAAGGATGGTTGGTCATGACCAGCAGATGACCCCTTTTGATTTTGGGGTCACTAGGTCAAAGGTCAAGCTAGCGACGACATTGACTATCAAAACGATGTCCGATCAATAACTAGAGAAAGGTTGGACCTAGGGTCCTCAAACTTTGAAGGATGGTTGGTCATGACCAGAACATGACCCCTATTGATATCAAAACGATCCCCGATCAATAACAAAACAATGTCCAATCAATAACTAGAGAACTTGAAAGGATGGTTGACCAATAAATATTACTGATACAGGTTGTAGATACAGTCACAGGGATATTGAATATCAAAACGATCTCAGATCAATGAGAACGCTTGGACCTAGAGTTGTCAATTATGTCTGTTCGGGCGGGCGGGGGAGCCATATGTTTTTGTCCAATAACAATTTCTAGTTTTAGTTTGACATTCTTTTGATCTACATCTTTATTAATTTCGCTTAGTTTTGTACACTCTTTTTGTGATGTCTGGGCGATCTCTGTAGTGTAAGGAAACACACTTTTCTTTCGAGAAAAGAGATTCAAGTTCAAGTCTTGGCAGGGACCTGACACACTGAGTTGTACATACAATTGTTTTTTTCCACATCAGTAATGTTGTTTTTGTATATTAAACATATTTTTCAACAAAATACCTATTCTCATTTGTCACTTTCCGCCAAATCTACAACATCTCATGCACCCCACTTAAAGGGATGCACAGCAATCTTCATTTCAGATTTTGTAGTGTCCCTTCACTTCTTCAGTTCCCTACCAATTATTCAATCATGACCGTTATATCTTGGTAGTAATACTCATCCTTACAGCAGGTTGTCACACGGTTATTCTTCCGTAAATCACCCCAGCAACGACTAAGCCAGTGTCCTTCAATTAATAGATTATTGCTCCCCACAACAAAGTGTGGTCGGAGCGCCAAGTTCATTTTGACCCCTATTGATTTTGGTGTCACCAGGTCAAAGGTCACATCCGGGCTAACATTGACTATCCAAACGGTGTCCGATCAATAACTACAGAATGGTTGGAAGAAGGGTACCCAAACTTAGAGGGATGGTTGCTCATGACCATCCGATGGCCCTTATTGATTTTGGGGTCACTAGGTCAAAGGTCAAGGTCGTGTTGACATTAACTATCGAAACGATGTCCGATCAATAACTACAGAATGGTTGGACCTAGGGCCCCCAAACTTGGAAGAACGCTTTACCATTACAACTAGATGACACCTATTCATTTTGGGGTCACTACATCAAAGTTCAAGGTCGCGGTCACATTCGCTATCTAAAGATGTCCAATCAATAACTACACAACGGTTGGTCCTACGGTCCTCAACCTTGAAGGGATGGTTGGTCATGACCAGTAGATAACCTGTTCTTAGCTCCACTGATCAGAGATCAGCAGAGCTTATGCCGTGGTGCGGCGTCTGTCTGTAAACTTTTATTTGTAGCGACTACTCCTCTGAAAGTACTTGATACTTGACAGATTTTCATGAAACTTCACACGAATGTTGCTCTTCATGTCTAATTGATTCTAGCAAAATTTCAGGTCGGCCGGAAATACAAGACGGCCGCCATGGCTAAAAAAGATTTTCAAAATACAAGTTTGTAGCGACTACTTCTTGAAAACTATAAGTGATATTCATATGGGACTTTTCCTAAAACTGATACAGCATGACATGATGTTGGTTCTTGTCAAAAATCGTTCTAATTCGATGTTAAACACAGCTGTCAGTAACCATCTTTGTTTACATAGAGTTATATAATGAAAACTTGTAGCCACTACTCCTCTGAAAGATTTTCAAAATACAAGTTTGTAGCGACTATTACTTGAAGACTATAAGTGATATTGATATTGGACTTTTTGTAAAATGATCAGCATGACATGATGTTGGTCGTTGTCAAAGAGTGTTTTGATTCAACGTTAAACATGGCTGCCAGCGGCCATCTTTGTTTACATAGAGTTATATAGTAAAAACGTGTAGCAACTAATCCTTTGAAGCTACTTGCCAGATTTTCATGGAACTTCACACGAATGTTGCTCTTAATGTTTAATTTATCCTAGCCAAATTACAGATCGGCCAGAAATTCAAGATGGCCGCCATAGCTACAATTAGATTTTTTAAAAAAGACATTTGTAGCGACTACGTCTTGACAACTCTAAGTGATATTGATATGGGACTATTTGTAACATAATCAGCATGACATAATGGTTATCAGATTCAAATATTACTTTGATTCGACGTTAAACATGGCCCTTATCCTTATTCATTTAAAATCAAGGTGCCGCTGACCTTCACTTTCAAAACTATCACGTATCCACAACATCTACATGCAGTCCGTACTTCCCATGGTATAATATATATGTTATACCTTTTCTTGTGTATGTGCATAATTCAGTGCATTCCACATTATTGTTACGAAATGCACGTGCTTTCTTCAGTTACATCGCACAAAGAAATCATTCTCAAAAACATTCATGGCATAATACTCTCAGACGTCAAACAATAAAAGGTCATTGAAACCAAATATAAATTATTCCGAGACAGATTAATGCAGGTTGAAATTTAGTTCGACAGTTGTGGTTTTTACTATTATCCATGGTAAACAATGTAGGTAATTAACTACATAACTGAAAAAGAATGACAAGTTAGTTATGAAGATTCAATACAGCATAAAACTATGGAGTTAATGGTGCGTTTTCTACGTACCTAATCTCGATTTAAAAATAAGTGTATCGTATTGTCGTTTATGTTTGAAAAAATGAAAATTGGAAACTATCCAGACTAAGAATGCATGTAGGTACAAATACATATGACGCTATTTCCTAAAATATATTACTATGAATAGTCTATTCCAAAAGACACATCAGGTGTAAATATTTGTGGTGTTGTCCTTAGTGACTTTCGATCATAGTCTCTACGTGGGCCGTGATTGCTAAAGCTAGACATTCAGCTCTGGACATTTC
>JAWPHD010015354.1:0-55807 GCA_037043455.1 Cyrtodaria siliqua | reverse complement strand
ACGTGCAAAGCCATATTTCTATACGAACTTGACACTGCCGTATTATCCATAATCAAAGTTCAGGAAATTATTAATGTGACATTTTAACATTGAGGTCTTCGGGGAAAGTTATTGGTAATTTCATGCATTATACCAAAGAATCTGCACAGAAATGGACTATTTGCTGTAATTACAACCCCTTGAAAACTCGATAAAAAAGATGTATGTCTGATTGAAACTTCCATCCATCAATCCATCCATCCATCCATTCAATTTCTCAGCCAAGTTTCAATTTCTCAGCCAATAAAAAAGCTCGGTTTAGCAATATTTTAACAAGAGAGCCACAATAAGCTATTCATGTCTTGACAAAGAAACCTAGGAGGTGTTGTTGTTGAGCACTAGTTTTATAAAATTTCAGATAATAGTTTATGCATCACAAGCGGTTCACATGTTTCATGATCAGGTAACAGTAACCTTGGCCTTTTTGACCTATTAATGATAGCAAACTGACCGCTTGCGGTTACGGCCGACGCTCCGCCGTGCGTGCAGTCACCAAGTGGAAACTCTCAAGACGATTGCGCCTGGATACGGGCCAGGAGTCGGCAAAGTTTCAGCGAACTTCAGCCGCGGACGGCAACGCTACAAAGAGAACACACAACCCTACCCATGAACCCCTAACCCTAAATGCTGCAATAACGGCCGCCGCGTCGCCGTCCGTGCTTTGAATTGGCTGAAACTCACAGGGCACACGAGCCCTTGCCGTGTGCAGGCGCGGGCAAAGTTTAGTGGAACTGCTTTGACGGTGGGCTGAGTTATTATGGGAAAACTCTAACCCTAGGTTCAACGGTGCGTTTGGGTTAGGGTTAGAGTTTTTCCGTTACTAACTCAGCCGTCCGCAAACCCACCAAACTGAAACTTACAGACACTCAGGGCACCGGTCGCATACAGACATGTACAAAGTTTGGTGGAGCTGCTCCGACGGTCGGTTCAGTTATTAGGGAAAAGCGCTAACCCTAGCCCCATTGTACCGTCAACCTAGGGTTAGCCGTGTTTTACACTAACCACTGGCGGTAACGGCCGTCGCTCCGCCACGCGTGCAGCCACCAAGCTGAAACTCTCCGCCTGGGAACGGACCAAGAATGGGCAAAGTTTTTGCGAGCTGCAGTCGCGGACGGCAACGCTACAACGAGAACACGCAACCATACACCTATAATCCTTACCCTAAATGCCGCGCTAAGAGCCGCCGCGTCGCCGTCCATACTTCGAACTGGCTGAAACTCACAGGACTCACACGACCCTGCAGCATGCAGGCGTGGGAAAAGTTTGGCGGAGCTGCCTATCGGTGCGCCGAGTTATTAGGGAAAAACGCTAACCCTAGATTCAACGGTGCGTTGGGGTTAGGGTTAGCGTTTTCCGCTAGTAACTCAGCCGTCCGTGCATCCAACAAGCTGAAACTTACAGACACCTTGCGCACCGGTGGCATGCAGAGGTGGACAAAGTTTAACGGAGCTGCTCTGACGGTTGGCTGCGTTATGGTGGAAAAAACGCTAGCCCTAGCCCCATCGTTCCGTTCAACCTAGGGTTAGCCATGTTTCACCCTAACCGCTCGCGGTAACAGCCGTAGCTCTTGGATCAGCTCGACACTTTCAGGACGTCTGTGACTGGGTACTCTCAGGTGTGGGGAACGTTTCATCGAGCTGCTTCCACGGGCGGTGGGCTGATGGCGAGAAAACCTACCCCGACCCACCTGAACGCCCACCCCTGTTTGTGCCTCAGGCGCTGTAGCTTCACCGTGCGTGCTTCGATTCCACTGCAACTCGTAATTAGAAAATGAATATTATGAAATAAAAGATAAAAAGAACTATATATATTGAGAGAATATTTTTAACTAACCACTTACCAACAGATTCGGACCCGCAGCCCTAGGACACAGATATATGTATATATATGAATATGTATGATCTGCCTAATGCCTATAATACATATACACAATGTTTTAATCCTATTCAACTTTCAAAATGTATTTATTTAGATATAAACTTGTAAACATATGACTACAGAGGGAGGAAAGAGAGAGAGAGAGAGAGTGTCACCTGTGTATTAAGAGAATTCTATATGAACACTGAAATCGTAGTCTGCCTAATGCTTGTTTTACAGTAGTATTTAAATATACTTATACCATCTGCCTAATAATGGTTTTTACAGAATAATCTATATAATGCCTATATTGTTTATGTAAAAAAAATAAGCAGACCATCATTTATGTATCTTTTTGCAATTTGAAAAAATGACAGATTTTACAGACAGTAATAAAGATGAGTACATTTTGCATTGATAAATGTAAGTATTTGTCTAAAAAGGTTATTAATAACAAATATTCAATTTGTCTGCATAATGCGGGGTTTTACCCAACGATCTGCATGATGCTGGTTACATATATTTATATATATAACTGACATATGTTGAAAATCTGAAATATATATACACGCTTTTAACCATCCATACCAAATCCCAAAACTGTAGCGTCGAATTTATTTTACGCATATTCTTCAACTACGGGGGGGGGGGGGGGGGAGGGGGGGGGGGGCATTATGCGTCGAGCGAGCGAAGCGAACGAGAAATTTATTTATACTGAGGGCGTGCATCGAAATTGTTTGATGGGGGGCGTAAGCTTTTGGTTAATTTTCGGGTCCGTTTCTAGCCTCATAAAATGGTTGCGGTAGTGCATTGATAGGGTAAAAAAGTGCGTTTTCAAATAAAAAGATTTAACAATGTGTAGAGAAATTCGAGTTTCGAGTAGAGAAAATGGAGTTTCGAGTAGAAAATATCGAGTTTCGAGTAGAAAAAAAACGAGTTTCGGGTAGAGAAATTCGAGTTTCGAGTAGAGAAAATAGAGTTTCGAGTGAAGAAATTCGAGTTTCGAGTACAGACTATTGAGTTTCGAGTGGAGAAAATCAAGCTTTCAGTAGCTTTCAGTAGACAATAACGTTCTGCATAGTGAGTTATTCGGTTCCTCTCTGTGAAAACAAGTAGTCCTGCAAATATACACTGTAAAAAAAGTTTTGGACCATGGCAGTGTTCGAACCCGTACAATGATCGCTGAACCTTGACATTCGACCATAACCCTTATTATGTCAGTTGATAATTCACACTAGATCAACAATCAACAATAATTATCGTTTACAATGGAAGTTTGCGAAAAAATAATAATCTGTTTATTGGTTACTCGAATGTGTCCGTAACTGTTACTTTTAATGGACTTTGCAACATTTTTTACAGACCCTTTGTGTGTTCGCGATATTTTTTAAAAATCAAATCTTGTTTGGAATTTAATGTTTCTGGTACCAACTTAACCGGGTAGGGTAGACATTGGTTACTAAAAAATGATACTTAAATTCTGTCCACTAGTTTTATTTTTATATGACTTTATATACCCTGGTCCAAAAAATGTTTTACCGAGTATAGTTAGCAAATGTGTACACAATCCATCATAATGTGTATTTGTTCGATGTTATGAGCAAATAAAACATGCAGATATCTTCTATTGCCACTTACGAGTATCAGCGCTGAAAACATCAAACACTAAAGCATAGGAGTGGTGAAAGACACAGGGCTGGCATGTACTGAATGTTTTCCTTTATTTCTAAAATTTCTGAAACATTTAACTTGCTTCTAGTGAAACCGCATCAAAATTAAAGGTAAGATGGACATGCTGTACTAGCTTTTGTGAGCACAGTTTAAAGTGTACTTTGGTCATTTTGACCTCAGAATTCAAAAAGATGGTTACTTTCAGGTTGGAAAATATTTTGAAAAAATGCAGGTCATCCCAACATCTAAGGCCCATATTTGTGTTGCACTGGGCCTGACTGATACTACATTGTGCGTGTTATATGGCCAGTATAGTTAGTATTGAATATTTTCGTGCAAGTATTTATTAACAGGCCTATGTAATATAATGGTATTCTAGGTCCATCTGTTCGGGACAATACCGTTTATTCGAAGTGTCCCAAAATGAGAACCGGCGGTGGGATAGTCCACATTCAGTAGTGAATATATACTGACGGTCAATAAAAACACACCAGGAAACAAATCGTTTTAAGTGTTATTTGGACAAACAGTGGTATAATTCATGCCGACGTTTAACATGATTTTACGTGCGTATCTGGATTAAGTGCATTCCACATTGGTGTTATGAAATGCACGTGTATTTCTGGCATTCATGGCGTAATACTGCCAGACTGAAAACAATAAAAAGTCGGTAAAACTAAATGGAATTTATTCCTTGACAGATTAATGCAGCTTGCAATTTCACGAGTCTTCTTATTCTGATTATCCATAGTAACCAGTGTTAATGGCAAGGTAGATAACTGCGTAAGTGCTTGTCTTGAAAGCCTACCAATAAAAATTTGAGACTAGTTAGGTATCAAGATTCAATACTTAAACAATAGAAAATATTGGATCAGCAGTTTGATTGCAAATGGTTTTGAAAAATCCAACAGCATAAACACATGGAGTTAATGGTGCGTTTTCATTGAACGTCAGTATATATTACAGACGCAACTTTCACATTGAGATTAACCTGTTCTTAAAGCTACTGAATATGAATAAGGGCTGAAGGAGTTTCAATTCGACGAACATCAAAAAGTTCGGTATGCAGCAATGCTTAACATAATTTTATCATATTTTATCTAGCCTTCGTACAGGTAACATCGATACATATATGGCTTACGATTTTATTTTAAAAAAACGTAGTTGCCTGGAACGGGATTTAAACCAGGAACCTTGCGTTCTTGTTTGTTCTTTAATACTAAAGTTGGTACCAATAAACCACATAGATGTGATGGTACGTTGTAGCATTTCTAACACGAAATAGATACTACGCAATAAATGTATTAGAATCAGGACTTCATCTGTTTATAAACGTCACAACACACTTTCCGATCACCAAATCTTAATTTTTAAATACTAATTTAAAATAAACCAACACTAAGATAAAACGTATCTCGTATCAGAGTACAGTCTTATCTAATCTGTCCAATTTCTAACAGCCGAAATATAACAAAATTCAGATTGCCAAAGATTGAACCTAGCGGACCGGTGATGCAAGCTTACAGTGCTTAAAACATAGACATGCCTTCAACTTGCTTATAGACTGTCTCGGAGTGCCGAGCGGGCCTATTTTATACAGGTTCTCTCGCAGCAACAGCCACATTGATTCCTGACTTATTACCCATCATTATGGTCAGCATTCAATCTAGTGTGACACCACTTACGTGGTTCTTTGATCAGAACCAAAACTTAATCGTAAACAACACAGCTATATGGTTGTAACTGGACACCAGAGTTTGTACCAACCGTCTTTTAATGAGTTTTTGGACATATAATATAGAATGATTAAATACCGACTACGGCTTAGACGTTTATTCTCAGTAAACAGCACATTAGGTATTATTTATATGATTGTATTCATATAACTGACCAACTTAAATACACGCACGTATCACACAACTGCCTTAGCCAATGACTGATGTTGTTACCAACATTTCGGTCAACAATATGCTTAACCGATATAATGAAACATGAAACCCTACGTTCTGTACTTTGATAGGATGTGAGATACTATAATATATTTCAATATATGAATAAACAACAATAAAAGAAATACGACTTTAACACATAAATACCGCACACTCGCGCACAAACTTATCAACAGCTTAATTAAAAATAGAAAGGCAAGTTGTTTTGGGACGGAATCCTAGTTGAATTGATATAGTATCAAATGTACACCACGCACGTTTAATTGACATGTGCAGGATGAGTATATACCGATACATTCTGAGGGGCGTTCAAACATGTTAAGTTGTTTTGCATCATAAATATATGGTTCTAGATATACCATGTTCTCAAGGCTATGGTATACTGTAAAGTCACTGTAGTCAGTGGTTAGAACAACTGACTGTAAATTAGAAGGTAGTGTGTTCGAGTCAGGAGAGAGACACACACGGTCCTCTAGTACATTTTTAAGCAGATATGTGTACTGGTCGATGTCTATATCTATAATGATGTCTTGTATGGTTTTAATGTAGAATATCGCTTAAGCCGGTACTAGGAGGCGTGAGAGGCGTAATAGGTGTTGCACCTGACATTATCTTTCATGCACAGACTCAATAACAATGAATCTGCTACTTTTATCTCTTGTTAGTGTTTGTTGCTTCCAAGGGATCCCCTTTTGTGTATTTATTGACATTCACACTAGCGTTTGTTTAGTGCTGTGTGGAGGCCGTATAAAGTCGCCCGACTACACATCAGTAGTCTTATTACCTACTGGTCCTTTGGGATCACTAAGCCCAATATTTGTGGATTTAACGTAGAATATAGCTTAAGCCGATACTAGGAGGCCTGAGATGTGTTGAACTACATTACATCTCAAGAACAGACTCAATAAAACCAAGTCTGCTACTTTTATCTATTGTTTGTGTTTGTTGCTTTTAAGGGATCCCCTTTTCAGTAAGTATCCCTTAAATAACCGATTGCGCCATGGTCTGATAGACATGAACTAATAAATCAAGATCAGCCTACAAAGAGTCATGCGATTATGTTATAGCTCTGTGATTCACATTCAATGTATCCATAGCAACGAGGTATCGGCTCAACTACTATATTCGTTAGGTTTGCAATAATCTACTAGAAATTATAATTTAAAAAAATTTCGTATAACTTCGTCTACGTCTACATTGACGCTAATATTTTTCGACGTCATCAAACCGTTGGTTTCAAAATAAACATCATTATTAGTTATTTGGCTTCTTGACAGGAGACATGAGCTCGCATTCCCTGCCTGGAAATCATATTCACCCGAGCCAACTTTAAAGACTGTTTCTTTTGATATTCAGCAAATTTCCCCGTAACGTGCCTCTGTTTCAGTATGAATACTTGATTTCGCTGAAATAGATACATTTTATAATAGCTCAATATTTCTAGTGTGACAGAAGGCAATTTATTGCTTTACTTGGACGCATGTTGGAGGTTAGATGTATGCTGTTCGCTGTTAGCTATGTACAACATAAGTAACTTTAAACTGCACTTATGCACGACGTGATCTGTTTATTGTAAGAAATCTGGATCTAGTCTGAAAATATTTCAGACCTAAAAGCTGATATATAAGAAAAAAAATAATTGAAGATGGACAGGTTTTATTCAAAGATACTCTGCAAAATAACGGTGATCGGTATGATTATCATGATTATAATGGTATATTATGTACATCAACAGAGTGGATTAGAACAAAACACTGAAGCTAAAACAGTTTCATCCTTAGATCAGGAAAAGAAAATGGATGAAGTCATTACATCGGCCACAAATAATGCAACGGGTATCAATGGAATAAAGCTACCACAGAGGAAAGATGCTGTACATTCGACAAAAACATCAACAACACAAGTACGTGCAATTTCCTATGATGAGAAACTTTTGTTTTCGGAAATTCAGAAAGTACACGATTCTCGTTATCGAAAACCAGCAGATGAGGAATGCATTAAACGTGACCCACAATGTATCGTGATTGGGATTGCAAAATGTGGCACCAGCGAAGTGATCGATTTCATGCATTTGCATCCTAATATTGTAAAAAATCCTGGACGTTCGCGTGAATACTCTTATTTCAAAAAGCCTATTTCAACTAAGAGACCCAAGAAGGACATGCCGTGCAGTTATTCAAACCAGATAACAGTCGTAAAACACTGTGGTTACTTCAGTTATGAAGCCGTGCCCGAGAGACTGTACAACTTCAATAAAACCTTGAAAATGATTTTAATGGTTCGTGAACCCATTGGAAGATTGATATCTCACATGACGTTTCCGTATATTACTCATCAATCCCGTTTAGTTAAGCACAACTATTCTGCTCTGCCAGCTTTTGACGATAAAGTTGTAGACACAACTACAGGCGAAGTTATAACGAACAAGAAGGAAGTAGAGATGTCAACGTACGACATCTCAATGCTGAGATATTTGAAGTACTTTCCCCTCAAACACATACTTATCATAGAGGCTGAACAATTTAAAGAAAATCCAGCAAGCGTTATGTATCAAATAGAGGATTTTCTTGGACTGGTACATGTTATTAAGAAGGATGACTTTGTTTATAACGAAGAGAAGCACTTCTACTGCATAAAATCGGATGACGGAATGGCCTGCTATGGTCATAACCGAGGAAGAGTAGAAGTGAAGGAAATTCAATCGGAAACTCGTAAAAAGTTGACCGAATATTTCAATCAACATAACGAGAACTTCTTCAAGATTATTGGTCAAAGGTTCGATTGGTGACTACTAATTGGAAAATCAAACATGCACACTAGACGGAACAATGTTTGCAGGGTGAATTGTTTAGTATACTTATGTCTTGTGATTGGCTAATGGTTTTATGACTGACAATGCAATGGTATCTCATTTGTATATTACGTATGTTTTGTCATTAACTCAGGTCCATTCGTGGCGCTTATTCAAGGTTGATGTAAGTGGATCAAAGGCACCTTCAACCTTTGTAAAAATAAAAATAAAATGACAATGGCATAGGCACTCTTGTAGCCTATTATTTGTCTATGTAAGACCAAAAAACAAGGTTTGTTTCTGGTCTTCCGACCGACCGTAGTTTTTAGGGCCCACCTAAGAAAAATTATATATTGTTTAAAGTATTTTAAGGGCTATTGGTCAGTCATCTTTGAAAAGAAAATCCAAAATGGATGGGGTATGGTTAATTGATATTTTCATCTAAATGCATATTATAGGCATGAACAATGTCAATGATATAATAGATGACAGTAATTCAACTATCAGTAGGGGAGCAGCCTTGATATTTTCCTACATCTTTCAAATATCGCAACCTCGCTTGACAACGAAAAGTAGTACGTCATCTTTTGGCAACGTCAAAAAAAAAAAATATCCGCCATTTTGAATTTTTTAAAACACATAATTTGGAAAATTGTGACAATTTTTGATGATGGAATTTCATTTCCGCTTTAAGTTTCGTGATTTTCGGCTGTACCGACTTTTTTTTTAGAAGCTTTACTGCGTGATAAATGCAGACCCGCCTTGTAAAATGTCGAAGCGAGGGGCGATAACTTTAAAAGATGACATTTTTAGAATACATTTAAAATGACAACAACGTATGTTTTTTGTTAAATAAAATACGAGGAGATACTTGAATTGTTGTTTTAGCTCACATATTACATGAATATTGCTGCATGTCACGAAAAGCATGTTATTTCTTTATCAAAAGTACACAAAAATACGAACTGTTTGACTCAACTGTAATTTTGACTCGACTGTCCTCGCAAGAACTGCAGACGCGTATTCGATGAAGCGGGTAGTATTGGGCACCCTCTCATATATGGAAAGTGTACGTAACAATCGCTACTGTTCAAGATGGGAGTTGGGGTGGAAAGAAGGAGGGGGAGGGCATCTGAGCTGAGATTTAAAAGGATGCGCCCCATCCCCATCCCACCCCAACTAAAATCATGAAAGTCTGTTTTTGAAAGCTCTTGCAAGCATACATTCTTAAACATATTCAGATAATATATTTGTTGATGTGTTTTTGACTAGACTGTCCAGTGTCTAATTGTCATCCGCAGCTTGGCGCAGTCAGTAGCGCAGCGGATTTGTAACCGGAGGTGGTGCCACTGAGTTTTGTCGGTGTGTTCTTGGGCAAGACACTTTCCCTTAGCCTCGTCCTTCGGATGGGGACGTAAACTGGATGGTCCCGCGTATAGGTCTATCATCCGAGCATTTTAAAGAACCATAGGAATCTATTCGATAATAAGAGTAGGGCACGATTCCCGGATTCCTATGTATCCTTCCCCTCTCTCTGGGGCGGCTCTAAATATCCTGTACTGTGTTGATGAGCCGTTAAATATTGAATTCAATTCATCCGCAACTGCACTCAGCACTGTCATATGTACTGTAGCTGTCCCATGCTAGTATCATGAATCAACCGTGGAATATATCACCCACACATAAAAGTGTTTGAGGGCCCGATCTTACTTGTATTAGTTTAAATTTTGACCATTTGTCGGTTGAAACCTAAAATGATTTTTTTATCAGACAGAAACACTCGTAATACGTATACTGATAACATCGAAGGAAAGTAAAGAAGGCCATTTTTTTACTTTATAATTTTAAAGTTGAATTGTGTTTTATGTCATTATAGCACATTTTAGGCCATATTTCCTGGGTAGAACCAGTACTGTGTACATTCTGCTATCTGTAAGAATCGACACTTTCTCATCTGCAAGTTGAGCTGCCAGTGGGAATTGAACCCGCAGCGGTGAGAGGTGAAAATGAGAATGTATACAAATATAAAAAAAGCAACCGAACACCTCCATAACTCAATATGTCCATGGGACTTGAATGACCGCACTGAAAACAATCCGTGGAAAATTGTACACTGCAAGAATATATATTCATAAATAAATTTTATTTTGATGCAAAATCGATATGCTCCTCTAGACATCATAGATAAAGATCATGTAAAGTTTCGAAAAGATTGGTTAAAAACTGTGGAAGGATATAGACGCACAGATAACTAACACCATATGCCGCCTCACCATTCGATGGTAAACAAATTGGTCAATAAACATTTAAGGTACATATTAAGGCCTTAAATATTATCTTTCATGACTATTAAAGTAAAAAATATGTAACATGTCAGATATCAAAATGAATTATTTATTTGATTTAAAACATTTTATTTCAAATATTTACATAAAAACATCCCAAATATAAAGGGTATTACATAACAAATTAAATTGCATCATACAATAATTGTTTTTATCATGGATTTATATACGTATAAATCCATGTTTTTATTTATTAAAGGGACACACAGCATTTATCAAGTATTTATCAAGCATTAAAATTTGCACCTCGATTGATTAATCAATAATTTATTTTCACTTTACACCCGCTTGCATATATTTAAATTATAAGTTATAACATTTTACGAGTTTTAAAAAAAAAGATTGCTGCATGTCCCTTTTATATGCGCACCTATCAGCCTGTATTGTTTATATGGTGCAAGTCATTTTGAACATATGTGGGGTTATATATATACATGTATCTGTTTGTTGTTTTTTTGGTGAGGAAGACCACCCACTTTTCTTCTGGGTAGAACCAGTAATATACACCTCCTGCCATCTGTTATTCCACAAACATTTTTATAATCCAATACAATTCATAAAACATCATTTTAATCCAATAAAGAAATTGGGCACGGCCGGTCAGATTAACAGAAACACATTTATATTTTCGTATTAGCCCTTCAGAAATCATTTAGTTCATTCAAGACGCAGGGTGTTTCCCTCTATTTATAAGTGCAATGCTAAGAGGTGCAGTTGTTGCAATTATTTATCGTGCAAGTCCACTATTAAATCAGCTGTTAATGGTAGATTGTTTAATGTATGTCTAGCTTCAAATGTTGATTGACGTACTACTCACGTCATTTATGTTCTGACTTGAAATGAACCACTTTGCGGTATACAATATGTTGGACAAACAGGTCGATCCTTAAAAGTTCGATTTCGCGAACACAAATATAATGCAAGTAATCCTAAAAAGTTAAAAAATTACTTGTACCAACACTTTCGTCAGTCAGGTCATAATTTTAATTACGTAACTGTTCAACCGGTTGAATTTTTATTTTTTGATAATGATGCTACCAAAAGCTTCAAAATAAAAGCTAGACACATTGCAGAACATAAGTGGATGAAAAACTTACAGACACCTTATCCACTCGGCCTTAATGACAATATTTATCAAGAAGGAAATATTTCTAAAGATCCTAATATTGACATTTTTTCTATATTTTCTATTCGAAAGCGTAAATCTAGGTCTCATGGTCCTAGGCGTAATGGTAACATCAAACGTAAATCGCGTTTAATTATTTCTGTCGCTGATTTACATACTATTTTTAAACAGTCTGGAAAGCACTCTATGCTTTCACTGCTTACCTCTTTGTCTATTTCGTCACTAAAGTTGATCGACGAGGAAGCCGACAAAATTTTCATTCGTACAGATCCCTTGTATAACACTGCTTCCATAGTTCAAAGCTACACACAACATGTTCTCCGACCCCATATTGACAAGGAGTCTGATCACGTCAGGCATTTTCTAAAACTACTATATATTAATAAAGGTATTGATTTCATTGACATGCCTAGTATTTTTCGGGATACTCATGTAGTTGATTCTATCCCAAAATATTTCAAAAATTCCGAAAGTCCTGTAATTTGTTATAAGTATAAAAAGCCTATTAGAAATATTATTTTCAACTACAACAAAATAGTTTCTGACCTTGATATAGTACTTAATACTCCTAAGGAATGTGAATGCAACACATCAACATTTTGCTATGCTCCAGCAGGTCATGTCATCACTGGTAATTTTGATATTGTTGATAAGTGTATTCGGCATTTGTTTTCGAAAGGTCCTAAATATAGATTACCTTCAACTATTGATTTTAATGCCTGTCGTGCCCAAATCGCCCACTCCATTGAAGATTTTAGTATAAAATGGTGTCGTAGAGAACATGCGGACCCAAACTCGCTTTCTACTTGGAAAAAGTCTATTCTTAAAATTATAGATACACGTATTAACTTTTATAATGCTTACCCGTCTTTACTACCTCCGAGACCTAGGTTTTCCTTTCGTAATCTAAAATCGGGAATTCAGGAATTTCATAATAAATTTGTTTTAGTTCCTGCAGATAAAGCAGCTAATAATGTAATTATTGTTTGACGCCTACATTACGTCAATGTTTTATCTCTGGAACTCGGCAGCACCAATTCGTATACTCCAGTTAATTCTACTGAGGATGATGTTGTTTCCGCACATATCACTCGGTGCACTACTTTCAAGGCTGGTGTAAGCGATAAGCAAAATAAACTGCCTACCATGTACTGGATTCCTAAATTACATAAACATCCGTATAAGGCTCGCTTTATTTCTAATTCTAGTGCCTGCACCACAACAAACATCTCCAAACTTTTAACTTCTTGTCTTACTGCCGTTAAAGATCACGTTAAACTATACTGTGATAAAACTTATGAAAACTCTGGGATTAATTTATTTTGGTCTATAAAAAATTCAGGAGACGTTCTTGATAAATTTTTCAATAATGGTCAAGTTTCATCAATAAGTACTTATGACTTCTCTACACTATATACAACCTTACCACATCATCTTATTAAAGACAAGCTAAATGTTCTTATTCCAAAAACATTCGCTAGAGAAAATACTACATTTTTGGCATGTAATAATATTAAAGCGTTTTTCACTAACGGCAGTTTAGACAATTATACTATGTGGACTTGCTATGAAGTTTGTGAAGCACTCATCTTCCTATAAGATAATATTTTCGTCAGGTATGGTACCACCGTTTATAGACAAATTGTTGGTATCCCTATGGGTACGAACTGTGCACAACTTGTCGCAGATTTGTTTTTATTTTGCTATGAAAGGGATTTCATGTTGAGTCTTTCACCAGATACCCAGGCAGATGTTATTGAAGCTTTTAATGACACCTATCGGTATCTGGATGACATACTGAACATTGACAACCCTTTCTTTCCAACTATGGTTCATAATATTTATCCTAAAGAACTTCGGCTTAATAAAGAAAATATATCTGATAATAACGCTTCTTTTCTTGATTTAGATCTCTCGATTGAAAATGGTAAAATAATTAGCAAAATCTATGACAAGAGAGATGATTTTAATTTTGACATTGTTAATTATCCCCACTTGGATGGGGATGTTCCCCGAGCAACTTCTTATGGGGTGTATCTGTCTCAACTTATTCGTTTTTCTTGAGCTTGTACTCGAGTTGAAGACTTTAATATCCGTAATCTTTGTATAACTAAAAAGTTACTCAATCAGGGTTACCGTTACCATAAACTTCGTAAAACCTTTGCAAAATTTTATTATCGTAACCTTGATCTTCTTTCCAAATATAAATGTAATTTAAGAACTCTTCTGCGACAAGGACTATCACAACCTGACTTTTATGGTGATGTGATTTATAAACTTCGTAAGATTCTTGGTCATGATCACTTTCATACTATCTTTGTTAAACTTGTTAAAAAGTTTATCAAAAGAAGTTATGACCCTATCATTTTGCAACGTACTGCATGCTTGGTGGTGGACCCTTTTACAGTTCGCCACTATGCTTTCCTCTTTAATTGTACGATGACCGGACAGGCTGTGGACCTTATGATGACGCCTACCGAAAGCCCATTGGGACGGTGGCGTTTGATGTTTGTCCATGTTCTTTCTTGTCGTGCCCTTAATGGTGTGTTCTCTTACTGCTCTGGCTTCTGCCAAGTCATTGAGTACCTTCATTGTGGTTTTCTAGGCTATTGTTTTTTTTGTATTATATTTACACGAGCATATTTGTGTTTTACTTATATTGCCTATTGATGCTGCCTTGTTGGTTAGAGTTTAGATCATGGCGGGGATTTCTTTATTTACACTGTCCTGTTTTAATGGGATGAAGTAGGGTAAGTGTGAGGTTTGGTGCACCCTAGAACCGGTTTAAACCCCCAGTGGCCTACTTTGCCACTGACCGTTCCAAGGCGGTAGCCCTATTGTCAACCCTTTTGTGTTTAAGATGTCGTTTGCATTTTTTATTACTTTTGCCTTTTCGTTTGTCTGTTTGCGTGTTTGTTTTTGTGTTTTGTGGTTGACAGTCGTCCTTGAATGCTGCTTTCCCTGTCCGATATTTTCACCCTTCTTTGAACCGGAAGCTCCAGATTGCTATCGTCCACCGTGCTATTGCTGGGCAATGCCAGCACATTATGTTAAGTCGGGGTCTTGGTTAAGTTTAATATTTTAGATGTAATACAAGAACCTTTTTATTTTGTTTGTTTAATTTTACATAAGAACTAAGCACAATATGACCTATTTATGTGTCGATGTGCTGTAAAACACCATTTTTATTTTTAGTATAAAAAGTCTGAGACTAAGTGCAAGACTGGAGCACAATGCCACATATTTTGCAAAGAACATACATTGATAAATTCATAGATTTTTTGAAGCTGCGCTTACCTACACACTGGCTTATACAAGGCTCTTGATGTAGTTATACTGTATGACTGGAAAACTTGACTTGAATCTGGCTGTGGTAATACTGCACACTGCCTCTAGCTAACTTAGCAGACCTGAAAAAAACAACAAGTCATATATGATATTGTTTCATTTGTTTTTAATATTAATAACTCTGTCCAACTTTCTCAATGCTATCAATGTCAGCTTTCCATACTATTTTACTTAAAACACAACTGGAATTGAAAGTGGTGCTTTCCAGAAGATGATACTGTCCAAAATGTAAGTCACACACACAGTCACAAGTGGCATTCATGAACAAATAGTATTTTCAAGGCTTACATTTTCATCAATTATTCATCACTCATGTGTTCTAAAAAATGATCAGAATTAAGTTAATATATATGAACCACCACCGTTTTACATGTTTCAACGTTAAAACACTTGTCATACAGAAATTAAAAGTGTATTTACTTACATAGGGCTACAGTACAGACAATGCCATGACCCATTTCAGGTATTTGCTGGTGTGTTCCACTTTTAAATTGTAATTCTCAACATTGACTACTGTCATAGATCTATTTGTTTGTAGTTTGTAAATTACGCACTCATGCAAAACTTGGAATTATATACGATCGTGATTGTAACACTGTTTTAATTCCACTCCTGTGCAAGTAATCCATCGGTCTATCGGGCCGTATACGATCTATCTGTGTATACACGCATCAGCATAATTTGACCTTTGAATGTGTGTGAGCCATTTTTAGCACATTCCTTAGATATTTATAACCGTTCAGGTTCAATTCACAATATTTAGCTTCTGTGACTTTGTGACATTATGATGTTAATTTGTCCAGGGAGATGTGGGTTTGTGGCGTGTGGCTGACTGGCCCTGGGCTGGGTGTTTTTATGTGTCGCCGCCATTTGAATAGGCTCTGAAATGCAGGTACCAACTTTCAAAACGGTCACGAAAAATGTATATTCAAGAAAATAAGAAATTTTCAGAAAAGGTAGAACTGGTAATGATCTTTGACTCCTAACAATTTCAACCATAATTAAGAATATACAATTTTTTGACAGTTTTGAAACATTGGCAATTTCGAAGAAGACAAAAACGCATTTGTACCGCGATTTTCGACTACGATATCTCTATAAAACCTGTCAACACGATTGTTTGGTGAATCTCCGACATAATAATTTACTTCTGATATGATTTGTTTTCTCTGTCATCTAGTCTAAGCTTTAAACTAGGGTTTTTAAAAGAGTACTATAAAATCCGCGCATCTGCACGGGCTCGCAAAATGGGAACTACGTTGCCTCCAACCCCAATTATTTATGTTTGAGTTATGCGGTTCAGGCACGTGAAATAACTTGTCAGCCCCCCTACTGTATATTGATGTAAACATAATATCAGAAACAATATTTATTTTTACAGAAATAGTGCCCATTATATTCGAAATGTTTAGTACAATTTTACTCGAAGATGTTTTGTTTTTTATTTTAAATAAATTTGTCCATAGACTTGTCCACTTAAGTAAAAATGGCACACGAGACATAATTTCTAAATAAAGTAAGCCATGTTATCACATCATCCAAACTTCGAAGTACACCATTGTTAACAAGAGCTGTCGGAGAACAGCGAAGCTCGACTATTCGATTTTTCAGAGAATAATACATTATATAGCTAGTATTTACCATCAGAAAACAACGCTAAAACAATGTGGGGTGGAGTTGGGGGATGGGCTTGTATAGAAACTCGGGCCGATATAAAATTGTGAAATTTTATTATTTTTATCTGTTTAATCCAAAATTGCTGTACTTTTAAAGACATTTATGGTCGAAAGGCAACTTGGGGAGGGAGCTGATATCTGGCAATTTTTATTGTGGCCTCATTTCATTTTTTTTATTGATATTTCATCTGTGTATCTGAATTTATTCTTAATTGTTTAATATGTAAATGATTGCATTAAAATTAAAATATTAATATCCAAATAATGGAAGATACAATGAAAAAAATTCCCTTCCCCCTGTCCTCCATGTAAGGGGAGCCCATAAATGGGTGGGGTGGTGGTGAGGCGGGGGTGGAGGGTGGGGGTCGGGGGTGAGGGCAACATATATGTGTAAGAAGCTATGTAAGAATTTATAAAAGCAACACAGAAATATGTAAAAAAAATGAGTTTCGAGCGTGGGCGTGGTGGGGGTGGGGGGAGGGGGAGAGGCTGTGGGGTTGGTAGGAGGCAACCTATATATATGTGTAAGAAGTTAGGTGAAAGAATTAACCAAAAAACACAGAAATATGTAAAACAATTACAAAAAATTGAGTTTCGAGTGGGTGTTTGGGGTGGAAAGGCGTGGCGGGAGACGGGAGGGGGGATGGGGGGCAACATATATGTGTAAGAAGCGATTTATAAGAACTGACCAAAACAACACAGATATATGTAAAAACATTTATAAGAGTTTCGAGTGGGGGAGGGGGTGGGGGAGAGGTGGGGGTTGGGGGAGGGCAACATATAAGTGTAGGAAGCTATGTAAGAATTGACCAAAACAACACAGAAATATGTATAAAAAAAACAGTTTCGAGTGGGGGTGGGGGGGGGGGGCGTGGAGGGGAGGGGAGGGGGAGGGGCAACATACTTATTTGTAAGAATATACAAAAACAACACAGAAATAAGTAAAAAATAACTAAATAAAAAAATCAAGTTTGAGTGTTGGGGGTGGGGGTGTTGGGGAGAGGCGGTATATGGGGTGGGTGGCGGTAAGTGGGGGGGGGGGGGGAACATATATGTGTAAGAAGCTGTGTAAGAATTGACCAAAACAACACAGACATTTGTAAAATAAATACAAATATTCCAGTTTCGAGTGTGGGGGAGGGGGTGGGGGGCGGGGTGTGGCAGCATAGCTATGTGTAAGAATTGACCAAAACAACACAGATATATGTAAAAACAATAAGAGTGGAGTGGGTGCGGGTGGGATGGGGGAGGCGGGCGGTCGTGATGGAGTGGGCAACAATATGTATAAGAAGCTATGTAAGAATTGACCAAAACAACACAGAAATAAGTAAAAAAAAATCCAGATTCGAGTGGGGGTGGGGGTTGGTGGGGGGTGGTAGGGGGAGGGGGGCAGCATGTGTAAGAATTGCCAAAACAACACAGAAATATGTAAAAATATATATATAGTTTCGAGTGGGTGGAGGGGGGAAGGCGGGGTGGGGGTGGGGATGGGGCAACATATATTTGTATCAGAAACTATGTGTAAGAATTGACTAAAACAACACAGAAATACGTAAAAAAAGGTTTCAAGTGTGGTTGGGTGGGGGAGGGTGGGTTTGAGGCCTGAGGGGGAAGGTGGGGGCAACATATATGTGTAAAAATTGACTAAAACAACACAGAAATATGAAGGAAAAAAAGTCGTTGGGGGTGGTGGGGGGTAGGGTGTTGCGTGGGGTTAGGGGAGTTTGGGTGGAGGAATGATCCCATGCCCCAATATCGTTGAGTTATGAATAAGATGCAGAATGCTATATGAAATCCTAAACCAAAATTATAGATATATACATGCTTACATGCAAACCTAGATCTGCCATTATTGCACATTTTATGGGCCATCACAATTTGGGTTACATGGAGTTCAGAATTTGAAGAAGACAAAATTACTTAACCAACCCTTTACAACATACTATAAGAAAACCAATTCATAAATTTAGTTCAGCTAGGACAAGAAATGTAAGAGATATAGACCTTCAATCACAGCTTACACGCAAAATTTGATGTGAAACAGACACATTTTAAGGGCTATCAGAATTTGGGTTCCATGGGAGCCCAGGGGTTACAGGAACCAAAATTACTTAAGCAGCCGTTAGGATAATGCTATAAGGAAGCTAATGGCTTTTGGTTGTGTGCTAGGGTAAGAAATGTATGAAATATAGACTTGTAAACACAGCTTACACGCAAAATTTGATGTGAAATGGGACGCATTATTTGAGTTTCATGGGAGCCCATGGGTTACAGGAACCGAAATCGCTTATAAAGCCCTTAAGATAATGCTATAAGAAAGCCCATGGCCAAATTTGGTTGTGCTAGGATAAGAAATGTAAGAGATAGACTTGTAAACACGCAAACCTTGATGTGGGACGCCGACGCCGACGCCAACGCCAACGCCAACGCCGACGCCGACGTCGACGCCGGGGTGATTACATAAGCTCTCTTATTCTTCGAATAGTCGAACTAAAATGAAGATTTTCTTTACACGCCATGTGCCTTTAACACACACACATGATACACATGAAAAGCATGCACGGGAATTGTAAATTGAAGCATGCGGTATAGTGAAACACTCCCGGACCGATAAACAGGTCATTTGACCGTATTCATATGCTATTATTTAGTTTGTGCTGTTCTTATCCGAATATAATAATAAATTACTCTTGTTTTGCCATGTTTCTATTCACAACAGTCACTCAGTTGTGTTTATTACATCCAAAAATATAGTTGCCATTTATAAATAGTTTTACAATTTAAACCCGTCAGTGCCACCATACTATAGCATTGAGATTATTTTGAAAGTACATGCCATTGAAATAATAGCTTGTTTTTTCACAATGATTGACTTTGAAATTTGGATGATGTGATAACATGTCGTATTTAATTTAAAAATGATATCTCGTGTGCCATTTTTAGATGAATGGACAATTATATGGACACATTTATTTAACATAAAAAAAAAAACATCTTCGAGTAAAATTGTACTAAACTTTTCGAATATAAAGGGCACTATTTCTGCCAAATAAATATTGTTCCTGATATTATCGTCACATCAATACTATTGAATTACTGTCATCTATTATATCATTGACATTGTTCATGCCTATATTATGCATTTGGATGAAAATTTCAATTAACCATACCCCATCCATTTTGGATTTTCTTTTCAAAGATGGCTGACCAATAGTCCTTAAGGCGTGTAAGTGTCAGTTTTACAGTTGACCACCTATATTATGTCAAAAAACACGCTTTTGATGTTCTTAATCTGAATGTAGTATATTTAAAGATTATTTTTAATTGTTTGCGATGTTATCGAAGTAAAACACGTCAATGTTTTATACAACAATTTGTGACCCATCATTGACGTTAAAATATACTTCGATAACGATGTTATCGAAGTAAAACACGTCAATGTTTTTTTACAATTTGTGACCCATCATTGACGTTTTATACTTCGATAACATCGCAAAAAATGAAAAACAATAATTATAATTACAAACATATATCAATGATAATCATTTTATTTCACATGATCCAGTAAGTTCAGTTGAACTGATTAGCCAAATCATCAACTTTCAAACCCACAAAGATATAGGCCTATAAATTTACAATACGTTCTCTAAACAAAATATGTTTCTAATGGCGTAGCTGCTTTTAGGCACTGCAGACCCAGCCGAAAACTTTTTCCCTGATATGTTCCCTAAAATCCCCAAAAGTTAGAACCCAAACTCGTCAGAGTGCACAATTTTACCAGCGGAAAAAGGTTTAACATGTCGGTTGTTCTTATGGATTCAACTTTTTAAAATAACTTGACATACACATTATCATCAATATTAAGCTAAAGTGTTTACCTTTACTGAGTATATTAATGCTATTGCTATTTCACGTCTGTTTAAATCCACAGTTTATTTACTTTCGTTCTATGACGTTAACGGTTTAAAAAAAAGTGACGTCATGTAACGTTTCGCTACGTCATCGTCACTAGGAATGAAACAGAGATAAGAACCTCAGGCGCGTAGCCAGGTGGAAGCTCGCAAGCCGACACCGTCCCACATTATTTTCCGGATATATTGTTTGGAAGCCCGAGCATACCTTGGACCCCTTTTGCCGCTCAAATCAAGTTTAGTCTGCGCCTGAGCTACTGGAACTATTTAAGTTTTTGACGTGTTAGGCCTATTGAGAAATAACTAAAATAGTTCCAGTAGCTCAGGAAATAACAGGACATTTTTAAGAATGTCTAAACAATCAAAATACAGTAAATATGTGTATTGTTCGCAGTTTGCAATTATTTAGGAATGCATTTTGGCAACATTGGCATGCATTTTGGCAACATTGGCATAACTCTCAGAACAACTCGGAATTCTGGAAACTGAGAGAGGATATTAAAATTGGTTAATGGTGGTTAATTTTTATTTTTCTTAATAATACGGTTTTTGCAGTTATACAAACTCAATATGTGGAAATTGACATTTGAAATATTATAAGATTATCTGCCTGGGAAGAATATCATCCACTGTCTTACTTGTTACGATACATTTTTCAGTCAGGGAAAATATGAGCTTATGTCGCATGTGAAATAATAATAATGAAAATGATGTCACATGCCATAAACAAAATATCCGTTATTTGATTCTTTTCAATTCAACAACGTTACATCCCGTACGTACATTATGTATTGTCAACAACATAGGCTCCTATGCTAAGAAATTTGTTGTTTTAGCCTTACCTGATGAACAGATTACGTATATATTAAACTGCGCATCGGTGACTCATTGAAATGCATGTGTAAATACCTTTAAGGGGCTGGCATGGTCCAGTGTATAGCACGGTGTACTTAAAACCGGAAGACCCGGGTTCAAGACTGATCGGCGCCACTGAGTTTTGAGATGTTTATTATTTTGTATGTGTTTCTTTAGTTAGTTTCTCTGGATGTGGACTTTATTGTCAGATAATTCCATTTGATGGGATGTAGTTTTGTTTACACTGTCTTGTCTATTTGGGCTCTGAAAACATAATAGCGAGGATTGTGAGCATATAAAATCGATTCAAGCTAACCAGAAGGCCTTATTGCCTACTGACCGTTCCAAGTCGGTAACCCTGTCTTCACCACCGTTTCTGTTGTTTTTTGTCTCTTTCATTGTATTGTCAAGTCCTTGTTTGCAGTACAGTGCGGACCTACGATGTCATTGCGTTTGGACACACTGGTTTCTATAGGACTCTATATCTCATTTTTGTCTGTGTTTTGGAAAGGACACTTTCCCATAGCCTCTTCCGTTATATTGAGACGCAAATGGAGCCGTCTTGCCAATCTGAGCGTATTCTCCGAGATCGCTAAATAAGCATATGAAAATATTCGTAAACACGGGTATGGAAGGTTCCCGGACTTTTGTTTCATTCCTCCTTTCACTAGGGCGGCTCTAAATAACCTACAATGTGCTAAACATAGATATATTTAGCCATATATGCAAGGTCATTTTAATTAATACAGAAGGATGCAGGTTGCTTGAACAGTGTTTCTAAATCAATTGTCGACATACTTTATTATGACTATCTATATTATTATATATAAACAGTGAACGGTAATTGTAACTAGACGGATTATGATAAGATTATTGTTAATAATACCAATGGGAAGCTTAGCAACTAAAATAAAGAATATAGGTGCTATGAACCGAGATACAACAGATAAAAACAACCAGTTTTTAAAGGTCAGTCACAAATGCATCGGGTAACATGGACACACTAATGTTCGCATTCAGTACATCCCATGTTTCTAACAACGGATAGGGTTTATATTCTCCAAATACTTTAACGAATTGTATATTGAAGCGGATAAAAAACAAACGTCATCGACCCAGATGTTTCTGCGGAAAATACCGTTTCGAGAGTTATCTATGATCCATTAATACAAACATGGGACCATGGTTCGGTGTCATATTCTTTCGAATATAGGTGTATATACCAAGGAAGTCACATCTTGAATATTTGTCGAGTACAAAACACGTCAATATACTGATAAGGTATATACAAATACTTCAAGTCAACACCTGTAATATTCCGTATTCTTGCATACCGGACAAGGATATCCGTCGTTTTACCGGGGCTAGATATTTCCATCTCACCCTAGGGTCGAGATAAAATTCACGCGCACCAACATCCGGTATGCAGGAAAACATGCAAAACGTCAGTAGCTGGCGGCGTCAATGCACAAAATGTCTCTGATATGCAAGAAAAAGAATCTATCATGGGTATTCGGTTCAGATACGGAATTCCAACCCTCGTTTGAAGCGTTTTAATCGGAGCCTCGGTTCCGATAAAAACACTCATACCTCGGGTTGGAATTCCCTATCTTCACCGGATACCCATGAAAGATTCTTATAGTCCGTCTAAACAAATTACCAGTTTATGATGATTTGCGACATTTGCATATTTGAATGATGATTAATCAATAGTGAACGCACATATACATTTGGTCGAAAATGATGAGATACAAACACATGTTGCATTATGACACGTATACACGTATATCAAAACATTAGTATGCATAGAAGCAGGGGAACAGAAGGGACTTGTAGAAAGCATACAAAACAGTGTAAACGACACGTACATAGAATATATATATATATATTTTTATGTTGACCTTACATTATTAACCTCTATACTCACTCCTGAGTTGCGCTCTGTTTGATGTAAATTCAAAGTATACACTTCCAATGGAATAAATAAAAGAGATACACCGATATGAAATTGAATTGGCAATTTATTTAGTAAATGACATAATTGAAAAGTTATTCAATTCATATCTTAAAACACTCATGTATAACATTCCGTGTATTTATTAAATTTGAATGAATAACATCAAAGGTGGGGGACGAATATAAACGCCCCAATACAAGAACATAACATGAAATAAGAAATAATATCTATCTATATCATGGTATATGTAGATATAGTAAAATATGAGGTTTGTTGGGTGGGATGGTGGGTTTCCTTTCTTTGTTTACTTTCCCTCTCGATCAAAGGTGATGCGCTATATCTACAACAGCGTAGAAACCTCTCATATTTTCTATATAACCATTAGCATAGTTAAAGCAAAACAACTTTAAACAAATGATTAGTATTGTAAGTAACATAAAAACATTTATTTAACAATAAATTATTATATATATATAATACAATAAATAAAAATACATATAATACATGGATATGATACCTGCATTTTAATTTAGTCTTTTGACTGTTACCTGTGATACGCAGGCTTCATAACCGCTGCTCCCAACTAAATTCCATTTTGTTTATTTTGGCCCATTGTTTTCTCGTTAGGGCAAAGTGTTTTGTTACAAATAGTATAGAAACTGAGGGTTTTGGCGCTGTTTTCTCATCGAGAATTGCAATGAGTCAGTAAATTTGTTGACCGGCAAGCCAACCAACACATTTAAAACCAATTACAAACCCCTCAAAGACCCTCAACCCAGAACCCCGAGTTTCTATACTACTTATGAATAATTGACAACCGTAATATTAGTTTGCTAGTAACGGAACTACACAGACACCATAAAAGCTGGATAATATTTGCTTTAATATTTGTAAAAATACTTAATTAAAATAAGAATTTATCATAAAACGTTAAATCTTGGAAAAATACAAAGAGAGATAACCCAGCATTGATTTACCATCAACTGAAAGTACGAGTTATTGCTCTTTGACCGTTGTATTGGAAACCCAGCGTAATGCAGCTAGCTAGGACAGCAGCCCGGGAGGGAAACGAGATGAAGAATAAGTATTCACCGACTCAAAACAAAACGTGATGCAACCAACCTTTTAACCATTTTTAAAAAAGAAATTGTCTGCTTTTAAACCCGCATAATAGTGGTATACCAATATATCAAGTTTTAATTTTTTAAGCTTGCTTTTATTTCTTTTTACCATTTTTTAAAATATCATACGATTGCAACTGATATTTCCTTTTATTTTTATAAATTATACATTTGTCTATATTGTCAACACACTTATCCTATTTTGCTGCAAGATGTTTAGTATCTGTTAGCAAGTTGCGATATTTAGTTTCTAGTTTTTTGAAACGTTCAAATACTTGTTTGACATTTATGCACACCATTTATAATAGTATATGATATTATTTCTTTATATCTTAAACGCGCTTGCTATTGCTTGATGTCTTGAATGTCCTTAAATGGGACCCAACTATTGAAATCCTCATTGTAACCCTTCCATTTAATCAATGCTTGTTTCTTTTTGTAATCACGTCGTATTACTTTTTCAATCCTGAATATTTCTTGATCAGCTTTTAACATTTCCAATTCATAGAAGCTTCCATCAACGTTTTGTATGTTCAAATCTTTTATTTTGTACGTCACAGGATTTGTATATTGAATTTCATAACAAATATGTCTTCGGTCCAGTTTGGAGTATAACCTTTTTTCGAACGTTCTTTTATATTTGCTAATTCTAACCTTTTCTCCTATTTTGTACTTTGGCAAAGCTTTAATAATTCCATATAAGTTGAAATACACTTTTCCTTTATTTTCCTCGTCACTGGCTTCAGTCGGTGTCATTTTAATACTCCGATGTTTTGTGTTATTATACTTATCAACCATCGCTTGTAACACGTCTAAATATGTATTTGTATTGTTTGGTGTAAACTATTTCCACATCCTCTCTTTCAATGTTCTATTAAATCGTTCAATTACTACAGCTTTTCCGAAATTAAACGTGTGATACAATTGGATATTATTATCAACGAGAAATTGCTTAAATGTTTTATTATAAAACTCCACACCCTCATCAACTCAGAGCAATTTACAGTGTCTTCCTGTACTTATAATAATATGGAAAGCTTTAGTAATTCCTATACCAGTTTTTTTGGAACTGGAATAACCCAAACGAATTTACTAAACACATCAATAACAGTAAGCAAGTATTTTACACCTTTATTATATATTGAAAACGATTGCGTATCAACCAAATCAGCCGACCATATTTTATCTATTCCATTAACAATCACGCGGCGTTGAGTGAACTTTCTTCGTATAGGTTTATGAAGTTCATCGGCTAGCTTATCAGTCCATCTCAACGCCTTTTCTTGTTTTTTGATGCTCCAAGTCCTAGTTTATATTTTGCACTAATTACGGGCTTGACTATCAAATTCTTAGCGATTTTTCTCCAAGTGATTTGGATTTGCTCGTTTTTAAACCGGCCAGTATGTTTTTATGAACATATTGATTTATTACTAGGACCTTGTTCATAACAATAATCAAGATCTTTGCAAATAGCATCTAATTTATTTGATGGTTCTCCACTGTCAAGTGGGTTAACCGGACCGCAATATTTATAACCAGGAATTGTTAGACCCTTTTCAGGCAACAAAGGAAGCAAAGCTTTATGAATATTAATACTCTCACCTTGTGCACTTTTAACAAATTGCGTTTTAGTAATACCACAAGAAGCGCATGTTGCTTTTAACATTCTTCTACCATTTTTTGCTAGAATATATCGAGGATTGACATTTTCAGTAATTATCTTTTCTTTCACACAGTAACTCATATATAATATACGATTAGACTAAACTTTGTTTTTCAAAATATGATTGTATTATGTTTTCGTTTTCCACAGGTTTGTAAGGTTTTAATATTTTATAAAGAATATCGTACACACTGTTTCCTTTTTGCAACTTTTAAATCAAGTACAGACAGAAATATCCACATAAGACACTTGTTTTATCTAGGTACTGGATGGTGTTGTATTTTGTGTCGGGTATGTAATTTAAAACTTCTTTTGGTGGACTGAAGCCAAACGGATCAAAATAATACTCATTACAGTAACAAGTCCAGTGTGTACCGGGTCTAGTATAATTATCAATATTAATAATACCGCATTCTTATTTATTTTGTTTTGTCGGTAATTTGTTCTTGCTAAACACTCCTCTGAAGTTGTTAATGTCTAACCACTTAACTCACTTTATTATGTCCAAGTTAGAGATAGGCTCCTTTTTTTTTTTACGAATGGGATACCTCTATACGGTCTAATTTGTTAGTCCACTTGTAAACCTTTGCCTACTCTCAAACCTTTTCCCTTTCTACCTACTTGTAAACCTTTTCCCGTCAAACCACTAATAAGAGATCCAATTAAAGGAATTCCTAGTGATGCAAGCAATCCATGAAATCCCCCGTCTTGTTGTTGATGCCTTGTCCGTTTGATAGGGCAGCAACCTTTTGACTTAGTTATCTTTTTTCTTTGTGACGGTGTTAGCTCACTTGATTAAAGTAGTGCTTGTTTATTGCTGCTAGGGATAGTTACCATTCCATTTCCGAATAGTTTACCGATTCCAGTACTTGCCAGACCGCTAAGTGCTCCTGTTGCTAGTGGTGCTAATACTTTCGGAGCGAGTCTATTGCGAGCGAGCGGTAATATTGTTTTAGTCAACAAACCAACTAATGCCCCCAAAAAGCCTCCATTCTTGGACTGAGATCTCATGTCCGTTGGATTTAGCTTTGCTAATATTGTTAATCTGAGTAGCTGTCAACAACAAAGGAAAATCCCCAGTTAGTTGATTATTCTTTAGCCTGAGCGTTAATTCACTTTTGTTTTCATATGCTTTTGCCAGACTTTTCTGGCCATTTGTCAAATCTATCGAATACTTTACGTAAGTCATATATATTATAAGCTAGATTAAACTATTACCAATTCATTTCCGACAGTATCAATAACTACATCTTCCTCATAGAGAACCAGAGCATAATCTTTATAAGGAGCCCCCGGGGGTATCTTTAGCTTATATCTCAAACTTAGTAGTTTTAGATTAATACTGACTTCATTTCTCTTGTAACTCAAATCGAAATATATCATTCCGAAAAGAGTTTTAAAATTACTCACGTTTAGTAAAATTCCAGTGTTTTTATCATTTTGCTTGAAAGAATAATTAATAACATCTCTGAATATTCTTATAATATTATCATGGCTGTATTCAGTTTCTATATAATATTCACCGTTTTCAACTTCCAGTCTAGCTGATTGTAAATAGCAATTACCTTAAACGTATCCAAAAGATAAAGAGTTTTTGCTTGAGAAGAACTCTTGTCTGACCTTTGCAGATAAACAAAAACATGGTTCGGACTTTTGACTCCAGCCGTTATTCTAAATACGGATTCCGTTAGTTGAGAACTTCCGCTTTCTTGTATCATTCCACGAAGATAAGTCCATCTTGTTGATGTCATATGATTTGACATAACATAAGCTAAACCATCCGAGTTAAATATCATTTCAGGTACCCACAAAACTAAGTTATTAATAACTACTCGACCATCATCACCGCTTGATTAGTAAATTAGCACATCATCAGCCGCCAGTTGCAAGTTAATCTGAATTTGACCCGGAGGCAGCATGTTTGTTTCCAAACCTTCAAAGAAGGAATGTTTGTTTAATGGAATTATAGAATCAACTTTTTGATTAGTTATGATTAAAGAATGGCGAGCTGCAAATCCTAAATTATAACCAGCTTGATCATCTCGAGATTCTGCCACAGCCTTGGTATCTAAATAAAAGTATTCATTTGTTCCAGTTGTTTTCGTATAATCACCAGACATTTCAAGCAAACTTTTAACGTTAACAAATCTAGGAAGATTATTAATCATCATAAACTGTTTTTTCCATTTTGTTTTACTTGCATTTGATAAATTAATGAAGCTGCATCGTTAATTAGAGCAATTTCACCGGCGGCTGTAAAAGCAGCTCCATCAGCAAGTGTGTTTACTTGAAAACTGATTTCAAAATATGCCTTATACCAATCAAAGTAACGACTTCTATCATTTAACGTAAATTAGTAGCAACTTTTTATTTGTCTAGTATTAATTCCAGGTCTAGTTATGGGGGTATCTAACTGAACAGGTACATGTTCATATCTAGTATTATATTTATCACTTCGAAACATCAATGTATACTAGTAATTAGATTAAATTAATCGTTTAATTATTGCATGAAAACTTCCGGATAGTAATCCGTTAATTGTTGCATTTACATCTCCTTCAAATATATTATCAGCCACAACTGTAGCTGCATCTTTTGTGGCAGCTTTTGTAAGTTCTTTTAAAATTATCTCTCCTTTTGGTTTAGGTTTAATAACCAAAACTAATTTATCAGCAGCCATTTTACCTACTTCATCTCTCTCCGCTCTCTATGATTTGTTTTCCACAGTTTCTTATGCTTTCTTGCCTGCTGTTTTTACAGACTCAATAAATATTTTTGATCCAACTTTTGAAAAAATGTCAAATATACCGGCTCCAGTTAATCTGTCAACTTTAGTATAGGTTCCCATACTAGTATTATAAACTTCTTTTAATGGCGTCATATAACATATGTTAGATAAAACATAAGTTACTCAACTTGTATTACATTAATTCCTTCAAAACAAATTGAAATGACGTATGAACTCCATTAAGATTAATGATTTTACCAGAGAAATCAGTTATGTAAATATTAATACTGTTAATGATCGTTTTGTTTACTCCACAGAACCGACTCTTATCGGTTCATCTCTGAAACGATATGACCTCGTAAGGTCAGCTGTACTTATTTCATAAATAACATCACCATATGCTCAATCAACAATAGAATTATTTATCAAAGCACAGTGGATATATAAAGTATCAGTAGAGTTTGTGATATTGGTACTACTGTCACAAATTTGGTTTCTCTAATAACTGCATCTTCGTCAAATCCAATCAAAGTGTGAATGTTTAATTCTCTCAAATCAAGTATGAAATTATTATGAATGGTAACTAAAAATTTGAAACTTGATAAATCAAATTCAATTCTTATTGGGACAGGTGATTCATCAGGTATATCACCATTAACAGTCAATGTTTCTTTGATATAGTTATCGATATCGGCATAACTGTAATTTCCATTTGTAAACAATAATACTTTTCCAATCTGTTCCATTGTGATACCTTAACACTTTGTTATTAAAATCCTCACAAATATTATACCACGAGTAAGTCATAGAATTAATCTTGTCAAGTCCAATGTCATATTGTTTGTTTTTATCTAATATTAATGGTCTGTCAGATACAGTTGTAAAATTACTCGTTGTGTTTGAACTATTAATTAATGCAGCTCTTTCTGATGATAATACAAGCTTTTGTTCCATTATATATATTTTAGTAGATCAAATTGATTGTCAACATTTATTACCTATGTAAACATTTAAAAACTAGATATTTCAAAATGAAAAACTTTGGTAGTGCCACGTCGTATGTTTAATCCTATATAAAGTATGTTGCTTTTTGTGAGATCTAATTCAAATATTTCTTTCAATATTCCTTTGCTATTTTCTGTTGTTGGATATAAGAACTTCTCCTGTCCGCTAACAGCACCCAAATAAAAATTGTCTGCGTTCGCCCCCTGTGTAAATAACGTCTATTTCAGATTTATAGCGCCTGGATTTTCTAATGGTTATCCTCCAAGTAGTACCAAAAGTAAAATATGGATCAGTGCCTATACATGGATTTGTTACAAAAGTAAACGGTTCCAGAAAGAGCTGATAAATGGCTCTTTGAAGTGGTTTTCGTGTCGGGTATGACGCATAACCAACATCATCTTTCATGATGCTTATTCCATCTATTGTTGTTAATTGCATTGTCTATCATTATTATTATTATTTCGGTAGCAAAAGCAGTTTACATTTGTGTTGTAGTACCAGCAAAAGCGGCTTCATGTTCATTGTTATCAAACCATCAGTCAAGAGTGCTAAGAAAGCAACGAGCGAGGCTGCTAAGAAAGTAACTAAAAATTAATCATACATGGTTTACAACCAATATAACTGAACTTATTTTATTTTATTTTTATCTAACCTTATAGCATATATGTCTTTGTTAAAGTGAAGAGAATTAGCAGAAAATATGCAAACATCGAGTAATATTGTCAAAGAATACGAGAATAAAGTTACTCAAAAAAGACTAGAAAAAGGAGCGAGTCGTGATTTGATTTAAGCCGGTAACTATTGAAATAAAAGATCAGTCCGAGCTGTTAACTAAGCAGTTAGCAACTCTTCCGAAAATAAGTCAACAAGTATCCACTCTTCCTAGAGCTATAGGCGAGGAAGTACAAGAAAGAGAAGTGTATCAGGGAATACATCAGTTATTTGCTGAAGAGCCTCGTAAAATAATTACGGGTAATTTAGATGCTGGAATCGATAAAGAAGTGTTAGATAGGTATAATTTACCCTTGACAACCAGGGCAGCTGAAGATAAATTAAATTTTGGAGACATACTTTGGAGTGTTAATAATATTATCCAATACAATGGTCGCAATAAGGCACTTCTCACTAGGCAAATTACAAGTACAAAGGATGCAGACATAAAAGCAGAATATAAACAAATCAGAGAACGCGTCAAAAAAGAGTCAGAAGCCATGAAACATTGCAAAGAAAGCATTGATGCAATGCTTGGGCATAGTGAAGTCTTTTCGGGGGAAGGATTACAACAAAAAAGAAAGTCTTACACAGTCAGCAAAGATGGCCACTATGGTATATTACAAATTGATTTGCCCGAACTTACTGGTCATCACAAACTAATTGCTAGACAAGGAGAAACAGTTGTATTAAATCAGAAAGTAGACAGCGATTTTATAGATTTAATAACAAAGCGTTACAATAATGGAAACACATACACTAAGCTGTCCCAAAATGCTTTCAAGAAACTGACAAAATTATCTGGTTTGCCAATTCACAAAGGTACTTCAAAGTACAAGAAGATTTTAGGGGGTTGTGCAGAATATTACAATAGTCCTGATGATTTGGTTAATGATCTGGAGTTAGAATGTGGAAGTATTAAATCTGGAAATAATAGTCCACAGTTAATAAATAAAGGTATTAGCATAATCGATGAGCTATTAAAAAATGGTAATATATCAGCCGGGGAACAAGAGCAATTATTTTCTAAATATTTTAATTAATCTAATTATTATAACGAAAGAAATTAAAAGCAAGGAGGAATTAATTTTGTTACTTGACTCGACAGGCGGCGGCATGCAGATTTAGTTACAAATAATGCGGCAGAATTAATACAGGGTTGCAAATCACAAGTGGGATAATTGGGTGTACTATCGCATTGGTATTAATCCCTGCAGTTCCTGTTTAGAGGTGGTGCGAGTTATATAGCGACTAAATATTCGAAAGCTAATAATAAGTATATGGAAAACTATGATAGTAGTAAACAGAGCAAGTATGTATTGTATCTTGATGCTAACAACTTTTACGGGTGGGCAATGTGCCAGCTGCTACCAACTGGTAATTTTAAATGGGTTGACAAATTTAAAGAAGGAAAATCAAACTATATTGTTGAGTGTGATCTTAAATATCCCGAAGAGTTACATGACCTGCTTAATGATTATCCTCTCGCTCCGGAAAGTTTAAATATAAAAGATGAGTGGTTGTCGGACTACTGCAAGAACTGGAAGAGTAAGTTTGATTTGGGAACAAGTAAAATAAGGAAACTTGTTTACTACATTGAAGGACAAGGAACAATATGTTACGCATTATAGAAATTTAAAGTTGTATGAAAGTTTGGGGCTAAAAGTGAAAAGGATACTCCAGTTTGATGAGTCCCAATGGTTGAAAGTGTATATTGACTTCAATACTACAAAATTAACAGTTGATAAAAAAGCTTTCGAAAAAGATTACTTCAAGCTTATGAATAATTCAGTTGTTGGCAAGACGATGGAAAACCTGAGAAAAAGAGTTAAGGTTAAGCTGATGCATGATGAGGAAATCCTTTTGAAATATGCGGCAAGACCATCTTTTATTTCATGTAAGATGTTTAGCGAAAACCTTTTTGCAATCAATAGGGTAAAGAAAAGATTGGTCTTAAATCGTCCTTGTTATGTTGCTATGTGTATTCTAGACTTATCAAAATACTTGATGTATGATTTCCACTACAATTATGCTAAAAACAAATACAATGAAAAAGTTAAGTTGTTGTTTACTGACACTGATTCTCTGTGTTATGAAATTAGAACAGAATATGTGTATGCTGATCTTAACAAAGACAAAGAACTCTTTGATAACAGTGATTAAAATCCAAGAAGTGAGTTTTACTTCAACGATAACAAAAAGGCTATTGGCAAGATGAAAGACGAAGCTTGTGGCGCGTTAATCGTGGAGTTTGTTGGATTGAGGAGCAAGTCATATTCATACATTTTGGCTGATAATACTGAAACAAAGAAATTCAAGGGTGTTAAAAATTGGGTTGTCAAAAAACAAATAACACATGATATTTTATTCACAGCAACAGAAGCTCATCATAAAATGAAAGTTATCAGATCTAACAAGCACAAGCTGAGCAGCTATGAAATTAATAAAAAAAGTTTGTCCGCATCTGATGATAAAAGATACATATTGGACAATGGTTGGGATACATTAGCATATAAATAATACTTATTATATATGGAACACAAATATGTAGAAAAGGTATGCAAAGAAGTAAAAATAAATAAATCTCGAAAACCACCGATTGAGGTCAGTGATGAGAAAAAATGAAGGAATAGTGTATTTCAACTTATTTCAACTTATTTGGAAAGATGAAAATTAATAAAGCTTTGCCGAAGTTCAAAGTAGGAGACAAGGTTAGAATTAGCAAATATAAAAGAACGTTTGAAAAAGGTTATACTCCAAAGTGGACCAAAGAAATATTTGTTACTGATGAAATTCGATATACAAATCCCGTGACGTACAAAACAAAAGATTTGAATAACAAAAGCATTGATGGAAGCTTCTATGAATTGAAAATGTTAAAAGCTGATCAAGAAAAATTCAGAATCGAAACAGTAGAACGACGTGATTACAAAAAGAAACAAGCATTGATTAAATGGAATGGTTACAATGAGGATTTCAATAGTTGGGTCCCATTTAAGGACATTCAGGACATCAAGCAATAGCAAGCGCGTTTAAGATATATAGAAATAATATTATATACTATTATAAATGGTGTGCATAAATGGCAAACAAGTATTTGAACGTATCATAAAACTAGAAACTAAATATCTCAACTTGCTAACAGATACTTAACATCTTGCAGAAAAATATGGTAAGTGTGTTGACAATATAGACAAATGTATAATTTATAAAAAATAAAAGGAAAAATATCAATTGCGTTTGTATGATATTTTAAAAATGGTAAAAAGAACTAAAAGCAAGCTTGAACGATCAAAGAGCAATAACTCGTACTTTCAGTTGATGGTAAATCAATGCGGAGTTATCTCTCTTTGTATATTTTTCAGATTTAACGTTTTATCATAAATTCATATTTTAATTAAGTATTTTTACAAATATTAAAGCAAATATTATCCAGCTTTTATGGTGTCTGTGTAGTTCCGTTACTAGCAAACTAATATTACGGTTATCAATTATTCATAAGTAGTTTAGAAACTGGGGGTTCTGGGGTGGGGTTGGGGGAGGGGGGGGGGTGTTCTTTGAGTGGGTTGTAATTGGTTTTAAATGTGTTGATTGGCTTGCAGGCCAACAAATTTACTGACTCGCTGCAACTCTCGATGAGAAAACTGAGCCAAAACTCTCAGTTTCTATACTACTGTTAGAAACTGTAACCATACGTCGCTGGCCATGAAATGGTTTGAAAATACCTCACTGAAGGTTCCGTGTTTACCGTCATATACATACCATCTTCGGGATGTCTGAAAGTTTTGTGCTATAGACATTTTAAGTATTCAGTTCTGCTCAACCCGGTTGTAGAGGGCGTGAACGGTAGCAAGCACTTTTCACTACCGTTCATAAGCAGTCTAAATCAAACCGAGACTTCAATATTTTTTGTATTTATCGTGTTCGGTGATTTCCAAATTGTTCCTTTCATACTTTTTTATGAAAGTATACAGTAGGACATCATGCACATAGGAGGGTTCACAATACGTGTTCCGCCTTGGAACAGTCTGCGGCAAAAGAGCTAAAGAGGTTTACAACTTGTTTGTTTGTTTGTATGGTGTTTTACGTCATTTTCAACACATGCAAGGTTATATATGACGGTCGATTTTTTTGTTTTGGAGCAGACCACCAACTTTACCTGGGTAGAATCAGTACTGTACACCTCCCGCCATCCGTAAGAATCGACACTTCTTCACTTACAAGTCTTCACCCAGTGGGACTCGAACCCGCAGCGGTGAGAGGCCAAGGTTTACAACGCAACGTCGTTAACCATTCGGCCACGGAGACGCTATTGTCGATATAATAATTATTTCTAAATGCACCCGCTAATTAAAGCGCTACTTCAGTTCTAACAGTAATATGGTAAAATACTCTAATTATTGATATCGATAGCTATTTGTCAAGGATTATTTACAACCATGTAAAGTGTATTTCAAAGTGGTACGCATTCGTGAAAATGTTTGAATGTTTCTGAAGCCAGTAACTTTCTTCCCTATAATTGTAACTATGTATCGACCGAAAGTTCATTAAAACATTGTAGCATGTGCTCCGGTCGCATGTATAAATAATTGAAAGGTGATCCCTTGGAAGCAACAAACACAAAGAAGAGAGAAAAGTAGCAGACTCGTTTTTATTAAGTCTGTTCATGAGAGGTAATTATAAGATGCAACACCTCACATGCCGTCTAGCACCGGCTTAAGCGATATTCTACTTTAAAGCAACACTGAATGGGCTTGATGATCCCTAAGGACCAGTAAATAGTAACACTATTGATTAGTAGTCGGTGCGACTTGTTACGGCCGCCACACAGCACTAAACAAGCTATAGTGTGAATGTCAATAAATACTGAAAGATGATCCATTGGAAGCAACAAACACAAAGAAGAGATGAAAGTAGCAGACTCGGTTTTTATTGAGTCTGTTCATGAAAGGTTATTATAAGTTGCAACACCTCTCACGCCTTCTAGCACCGACTTAAGCGATATTCTACTTTAAAGCAATACAGAATGGGCTTGAAAGACTTGAAGCGTTTCACAAAATCTAAAACTCGTTTAACGGTACGTGATTGTTTCAGTTTGTAGGTAAGTAGACATTTAAATCTGAAATTGCTATAATTACAATAATCCTTTTTGTTTAAAGCGAGTACCTGTGTTGTCATCGTGTATACAATTCATATCTGCGCTGGTGAATGCAAGGTACATTACCTTGTGTAATTTTAAACATGAACATACCTGATATACCACCTCTAGGTGACAGTCTTTCATGTCCTCTACATTGTCAGTTGTTCATGTCCTCTACATGACAATCTTAAATGTAGGCGGGTGGTTTCAATGTTGTCCAAATCGTATTCACCAGGTTTTGATCTCGCCATATCATTATTACGTAGTCCCGCCTTAATTCCATTAAGCGATGGGAAAGCTTATATTAAGAGGTTTTTCATCAATACAAATTGTTTAAAACATTTTTTTACTGACAAAAATGCGATAACCTGTTTAAAATTACCTATTACTACTCCGGCCGTTAAAGATTCTGAGTAGTGTTTAATCGCTCTTCGTATATGTTGCCTGCTTTTTAATTTAGTATTTTGACTGTTACCTGTTATACGCAGGCTTCATAACCTCTGCTTCCAACTAAATTCCATTTTGTTTATTTCGCCCATTGTTTTCTCGTTTAGGGCAAAGCGTTTTGTTAGAAACTGGGACCTTACGCCGCTGGCCATAGAATGGTGTGAAAATACCTCATTGAAGGTTCCATGTTCACCGTCATATGCATACCATCTTCGGCTCGAATTTCAGAAGTATTGACTTTTTAAATATTAATTTCTGCTCAACCCGGGGACTAGAGGCGTGAACGGTAGCAAGCACTTTTCACTACCGTTCATGAACAGTCTGAATCAAACCGAGACTGCAATGTTTTTTTGTATTTATCGTGTTGGACGATTTCCATATTTCTCTTTTCATACATTTTAAATAACGCAATAAATTTTACATTATATCTGTTGTAGTTTTCTGGGGTTTAAACGTTCTAACGGTTAACGGACGTGACGTGATATGTTGCGAGAGGTCCAAGTGATTACCTGTTCAGTAATTATTGACATTCACACTAGCGTTCGTTATCTGCTGTGAAACGGTTGTAAAATGTCGCCCCACTATGATTCAGTAGTGTCTTTACTTACTTGTCCTTTATTATATTAAAGTAACCAATCATTGTGGTTTTAAAGTAAACTACCGTGAGACATGATGCTCCTTATATTATACTGAAGCAAAACAGAAATAAATTCCGCGTACAATATGCTGCTGGTGATAATCGAATGGTATAAGACCTTTCCTTTCGGAAGAAAATACTAAAACAACACATAACACAGCAAATAGTATTTCTGCAAAGTTTCATTATTGAAAGAGTACGCGTTTGGCCCAAGCATGTGAGCACTTTTGCGTGACATACAGAACTGAAATGGCTCAATTTTTCAAAGAGGAGCTTCAACATTAATAAATTTCTTGTTACACAGTGTACGAGTACTGTGAGTAAAACGTCTAGAACATCACATCTGTGTCCTTTCTCTAACTAACTGCAAAGTGTTTCTTTGGATTTCTTACGAATATTATGTGGAATTAAGTGTGCAGTATATACACTATATAGCGTTTTATTTTTCTTTTCGCTTCAGTACATATCTAATATACAGACTCAATAAATAAAAATAAATAGTCCAAGGGAATCCGTTTTCAGTAAGTATTGACATTCACACTAGCGTTCTTTATCTGCAGCGTAACGGCTGTAAAACGCCGCCCCCACCATGAAACAGTTTTTTTCTTACTATAGTATATTAAAGCAACCAATCACTTATGTACTATCTTTTATACAGACTCAATAAAACCGAGTCTGCTGCTTTTCTTTTTAGTTTGTATTCGTTATTTCCAAGGGATTCCCTGTTCAGTATGTATTGACATTCACATTAGTAGTCCATTACTGCTGTGTAGCGACTTTACAATGCCATTCCCACTATGAATCAGTGCTGATTTACTTACTGGTCCTTCAGTATATTTGAGCACAAACACTGTTGTTTTAAAGTAGAATACCACTTAAGCCGGTGTTAGTGGGCATGATAGGTGATGCATCTTAATTTGCCTTTAATGTACAGACACCTATTCTACTGTTTCCTTGTTCCTAAGGTTTCATAAACTTCGTAAAACCTTTGCAAAATTTTATTATCGTAACCCTGATCTTCTTTCCAAATATAAAAGTAATTTAAGGACTCTTCTGCGACAAGTACTATCACAACCTGACTTCTATGGTGATGTGATTTATAAACTTATCACCTTTATCAGTATTTATTAACATTCACACTAGCGTTTGTTTAGTGCAGTGTGGCGGCTGTAAAAAGTCTCCCCGTGCTACGAATCAGTAGTGTTATTTTTACTGGTCCTTTGGGACCAACGAGCCCAATATAGGTGACTTTGAAGTAGAATTCCGCTTAAGCCGGTGCTAGTGGGCGTGAGAGGTGTTGCTTATTTCATTACTTCTCATGAACAGACTCAATAAAACCGAGTCTGCTGCTTTATTCTCTTAATTGTGTTTGTTGCTCCCAAAGGATCACCTTTATCAGTATTCGTAAGATTCTTGGTCATGATCACTTTCATATTATCTTTGTTAAACTTGTTAAACAGTTTATCGAAAGAGGTTATGACCCTATCATTTTGCAACGTACTGCATGCTTGGTGGTGGACCTTTTTACAGTTCGCCACTATGCTGTCCTCTTTAATTGTACGATGACCGGACAGGCTGTGGACCCTATGATGACGCTAACTAAAGCCCATTGGGACGGTGGCGTTTGATGTTTGTCTATGATCTTTCTTGTCGTGCACTTAATGGTTTATTCTCTTCTCTTGTTGCTCTGGCTTCTGCCAAGTTGTTCCAGAAGTCTACGTTACTATTTGGTTTACGATACACGGTGCATATACATGTAAGTATTGTTTCGTTACGATCTTTAATTTCAATCCATATAGTTTCTGGTAAAATATGTTCGAGTACATGTACTCTGTTGGATATTATATATGACGAAACATACAATAAAATACCTCCAGAATGAGCATTGCTGTCTTTCCTATAAGTAGTAAAAAAAAATTCAATAGGTAAGAAATCGTCAGTTATTTCATGTGTAAGATGTGTCTCGGTCAAACACAAGATATCAAAGTCAGTATAATTATCCTTAATAAATTCAAGTTTATTTCAAATGCTTCTAATATTAAGATGAAATAAAGTTAAGCTAGTATCAGTTGACATTGATGGACCTGGATTTAGTTCTACATCTCCAGAAGTAATGATTAACGATAAAGCAACTAGTGCAAATTCTAAATTTAAAATACTTAATTTTAAATACTACTTGACATTTTTTAACGTAATACGCAAACATTTAGCTAAACATGATAGTATATAAACAAAAAAGTTTAACGGTGTCGTTATAAATGTCATTTTCCCGGGAATGCCACTATAGATACAATGAAAGAGGCCAATAGCCACCCTCCAACACATTATATCGTTACCCATTGGGCAATAAAGACACTCTCAACATGTAACACATGTAAATGGAGGGTGGCCAAGCTAGTACAACCATGACGCCTGAGTCAACAAACCGAGCAAGGTAATGTGCATCTACAAGAAAAGGGAAAAGAATAGAGATAGAGAGTATCGTAAAACAACATGTAATACAAACAAGTTCATACTACTTATCGAACTCGAAACGAGCGAAGATCATACAGAAAATCAAATAACAACTTGAGTTGGTGCATTCACTAAATACTTGATAATGTGACATTTAACTATCATAAAGACTGACTTGTCATTATCGTCATCAAAACATATAAACATAGTCATCATCCATAATTACGAAACAATAAAAATCATCATAATCATTAATATTATCGTCACTTAATTGGCAGTACCATTATCATCACATCAATCCAATCATCACCACATTAACATCATTATTATTTTCATCATCATAATCATCACTACATCAACACAATCATTTCCCCATCAAAATATTTCTCATCAAAATATTCATCATTACATAATCAACATTACATAATCATCATCACATAAACACAATGATCAGTCTGTCAACATGATTATCATCACAATCAACAACATCATTTCGCTGACATCTATCAAATCATCAACATATTAATATCACTTTCATTTTCGGAATATCACCGTTATCATCGATTTCATCAACATTAATAATAATAATAATAATAGTAATAAAAATCATCATAATCATTAATATTATCGTCACTTAATTGGCAATACCATTATCATCACATCAATCCAATCATCACCACATTAACATCATTATCATTTTCATCATCACATCATCATAATCATCACTATATCAACACAATCATTTTCCCATCAAAATATTTCTCATCAAACTATTCATCATTACATAATCATCATTACATAATCATCATCACATAAACACAATGGTCATTCTGTCAACATGATTATCATCACAATCAACAACATCATTTCGCTGACATCTATCAAATTATCAACATATTAATATCATTTTCATTTTCGGAATATCACCGTTATCATCGATTTCATCAACATTATTAATAATAATAATAATAAAAATCATAATCATCACCATTATCATCATTGCATCAACATTACCATCATATTCATCACCGTTTATTTTAACCATCTTTGCATCAACATAATCCTAATGATCATCATCGACATCATCACATTAACATAATCTTAATCATCCGCATCATCATAATCATCAATTCATCACCATCAACATAATCAAAATTATCACCATAATTATCAATTTTGTAAGCAAAATTATTATAATCATCATTGCAGTAAACTTATATCATCATAATCATCGCCATTGTCATCAACATAATCACCTTTACATCAAACTAAACATCACTACATCAACATAATCATCATTACATCAACATAACCACCGTTCATCAACATAACCACCACTACATCAACATCATCCCCACTACATTAATATAACCACCATTACATCAACATAATTGTCATAATCATCATCGCAATAAACCACGATCAGCATCGTTACATCATATTCATCACCATCACCATGGTATCAACAAAGCATTACACTCATCATCATACTCATCAATGTGTCTGTAAAATCACCATACACCTAATGCTTGCATCTTCATCATTTAAATAGTTATAAACGTTATTATATATTACTAATAATACCATCAATACCATTAATTGTATATACTAATATTATCATAAAAAAATAAAAAAAAATATCTATTTTGGATGATGTGATAGCATGGCTTATTTTATTCAGAAATGATGTCTCGTCTGCACTCGCTGGATAAATGAACTAATTTATGGACCAGTTTATTTCACATAAAAAACAAAACAACTTTGACTGAAACTGTACCAAACATTTCGAATATAAAGCGCACAATTTCTGCCATATAAGTATTCTTTCTAATATTATATTCACATCAATAGTGTTGAATTACTGTCATGTACTATATGGTTGACATTGGTCGTGCCTAAAATGCGCACATCGTTGAAAAATTCACTTGAACATATCTCATCGATTTTGGATTTTTTGGATCAAAGATGGCTGACCAATAGTCCTCATAGCGAGATTCCCTAATTTGGATCAGTGAGGTATATAAGTGACTTGTCTCCCGCCCACCCATTCCTGATAGCTATCTCCAAACAACTCGGTTCTCTTCAGTTTTCAGCTCTACTGGCCTACGATCAGCATAGCTTACGGGATGCCGAGTTGTCCGTCGTCCGTCCGTCGTTCATCGCCTGTCCGTCGTTAACCTTTGACTCGTTAAGACGATAGGGACTTCATTTATCATCAGAGCTTTACCATACTTCACCAGATTGTTAGTATTAATAAAAGCTCGGACAAATTCGAAAACTGGCTCGATCGGACAAGATACACCGGAGTTATGACACTTGATTTAGTTCAAAACGCTGTAGTTTGCCTCGTTAAGACGATAGGCCTTTATTTTTCATCCGATCTTTACCAAACTTTTCCAGATTTTTAATCTTGTTGAAAGCTCGCACAAGTTGGAAAACCAGCGAAATCGGACTAGTAACACCAGAGTTATGTCCCTTGTTTTGCTGAAAAATGCCATATTCTGCCTTGTGAACAGTCTAGCACTTTCATTTTGTATTTGATATTTACCAAACTTATCCATATTGTTGATACTAGTGATGAAGCTCAGACAAGTTCGAAAACCAGCTATATCGGACCAGGAACACCCGAATTATATGCCCTTGAATTATTGAAAAAAGCCATGTTCAGCCTTGTCAACACTCTGGCATCATTAATTTTTGCATTTAATCTTTACCAAACTTTAACAGCTTGTTGATATTAATGACATCTTGGGCAAGTTGGAAAACCAGCTATATCAGACCAGGAACAACAGCCTTATGTCCCCTTGAAATATTATAAAAATGCCATGTTCAGCATTGTGAATACTAGCGCCTTCATTTTATATTCGATCTTTACCAGCTTAGCCAGATTGTTGATATCAATGAGAGCTAGGACAAGTTTGAAAACCAGCCTGATCGAACCATTAACACCGGAGTAATGTCCCTTTTTTTTTTCTCAATATTTGGTAATGTACAATGGAAACCCCAGTGGTCGTGGGTTCAGATCTCACTGGAGGCATATGTCTTTCATTATTTTATTTTTTGATTTTATTTTGTTTTCTCATAAGAAATCTTGGCTCATGGGTTCACGTTTACTTTAATTGGAAGTTTAGGGCCCCTTGTTTGATCAGTTTTAGGGAAGAACTTCAAACATATTCAGTCATAGATATGCAATAAAGCATGTTACTGTGTATGGTAGCTGTCATAAACTATGCAATAAAGTATGTTACAGTGTATGGTAGCTGTCATAAACTATGCAATAAAGCATGTAACTGTGTATGGTAGCAATCACAAACAATGCAATAAAGTATGTTACAGTGTATGGTAGCAGTCACCAACTATGTTCTGAATCATGTTACTGTGTATGGTAGCAGTCATAGACTATGCAGTAAAGCATGTTACTGTGTATGGTAGCTGTCATAAACTATGCAATAAAGTATGATTCTGTGTATGACAGCAGTCACAAACTATGCAATGAATCATGTTATTATATGGTATGGTATGGTAGCAGTCATAAACTATGTACTGAATCATGTTACTGTGTATGGTAGCAGTCATAGACTATGTTCTGAATCATTTTACTGTGTATGGTAGCAGTCATAGACTATGAAATAAAGCATGTTACTGTGTGTGGAAGCTGTCATTAACTATGTAATAAAGCATATTACTGTGTATGGTAGATGTCATAAACTTAAGAAATAATAAATATGTACCTGTGTTTTATCGGTGAATAAAATACAGTTAGGAGTTCGGATGCGTAGTAATTAAATCACGAGTGCGTTAGCATGAGTGATTTAATTACTCGCATCTAAACGACAAACTGTATTTTATTCACCGATAAAATACAGGTACGTATTTATTATTTCGATTCTAACACAACAATAACCCCATTGTTTACGCTATTGTTGAAGCACTGTATATTATATCGGAGGTAAAGGTAATCAGGCTGCTATGTTTACAGGCTGTTCCATTGGACGCCCAATATGCAAAGTTCTGCGTTTCAATACACTAGTAGTCACGTGTCAAACAAATACGTCATTGCTTACGTCATAAAGCTTGCGCTGTATGACGTCAACGTTCTCACCTTGTTCAAGATGCTTATTAATGTTATATGTTCTGATGCATATGCTGGGTTTATATCCGGTGTATTCACGGTTTGGGAGCATGGCACGTTTGTTGTTATTAAAATTTCATTAAAATTACTGTTGAGTTTGTCTTCATGACGTATATTTAGCAAGTGACGTCATGTAACGTGGCGCTTCAACGGATGAAATATATTTGGGGAATTATTGGAACAGCTGTATTTTATCGTAGAATAACACACAGCTGTCTCTCTTCTTTGTGTATATGAAAGACTGCGGAGGTCGTGTTAGAATATGCAATGAATCATGTTACTCTGTATGAAGACAGTCACAAACTATGCAATAAATCATGTTACTGTGTACGGTAGCAGTCATATACTATGCAATAAAGCATGTTACTGTGTATGGTAGCTGTCATAAACTATGCAATAAAGCATGTTACTGTATATGGTAGCTGTCATAAACTATGCAAAAAAGCATGCTACTGTGTACGGTAGCAGTCACAAACTATGCAATAAAGCATGTTACTATGTATGGTAGCTGTCATAAACTATGCAATAAAGCATGTTACTGTATATGGTAGCTGTCATAAACTATGCAATAAAGCATGTTAATGAGTATGGTAGCAGTCACAAACAATGCAATAAAGTATGTTACTGTGTATGGTAGCAGTCACAAACTATGCAATGAATCGTGTTACTGTGTATGACAGCAGTCACAAACTATGCAATAAAGCACTGTGTATGGTAGCAGTCACTGACAATGCAATAAAGTATGTTACTGTGTATGGTAGCAGTCATAAACTATGCGAAGAATTGTGTTACTGTGTATGACAGTAGTCACAAACTATGCAATAAAGCATGTTACTGTGTATGGTAGCTGTCATAAACTATGCAATAAAGCATGTTACTGTGTATGGTAGCTGTCATAAACTATGCAATAAAGTATGTTACTGTGTATGGTAGCAGTCACAAACTATGCAATGAATCGTGTTACTGTGTATGACAGCAGTCACAAACTATGCAATAAAGCACTGTGTATGGTAGCAGTCACTGACAATGCAATAAAGTATGTTACTGTGTATGGTAGCAGTCATAAACTATGCGAAGAATTGTGTTACTGTGTATGACAGTAGTCACAAACTATGCAATAAAGCATGTTACTGTGTATGGTAGCTGTCATAAACTATGCAATAAAGCATGTTACTGTGTATTGTAGCTGTCATAAACTATGCAATAAAGCATGTTACTGTGTATGGTAGCTGTCATAAACTATGCAATAAAGCATGCTACTGTGTATGGTAGCTGTCATAAACTATGCAATAAAGCATGTTACTGTGTATGGTAGCTGTCATAAACTATGCAATAAAGCATGCTACTGTGTATGGTAGCAGTCGTAGACTATGAAATAAAGCATGTTACTGTGTCTGGTAGCAGTCATAAACTATGCAATGAATCGTGTTACTGTGTATGGTAGCAGTCACAAACTATGCAATACAGCATGCTACTGTGTATGGTAGCAGTCATAAATACTGCAATAAGGCATGTTATTGTGTATGGTAGCAGTCACAAACTATGCAATAAAGCATGTTACTGTGTATTGTAGCAGTCACAAACTACGCATGTTACTGTGTATGGTAGCAGTCACAAACTATGCAATAAAGCCTGATACTGTGTATGGTAGCAGTCACAAACTATGCAATAAAGCATGTTACTGTGTATTGTAGCAGTCACAAACCATGCAATAAAGTATGTTACTGTGTATTGTAGCAGTCATAAACTATGCAATAAATCATGTTACTGTGTATGGAAGCAGTCACAAACTATGCAATAAAGCATGTTACTGTGTATTGTAGCCAGTCACAAACTATGCAATACAGCCTGTTACTGTGTATGGTAGCAGCCACAAACTATGCAATGAAGCATGTTACTGTGTATGGAAGCAGTCACAAACTATGCAATAAAGCATGTTACTGTGTATTGTAGCAGTCATAAACTATGCAATAAAGCATGTTACTGTGTATTGCAGCAGTCATAAACTATGCAATAAAGCATGTTACTGTGTATTCTAGCAGTCATAAACTATGCAATAAAGCATGTTACTGTGTATGGAAGCAGTAACAAACTATGCAATAACGCATGTTACTGTGTATTGTAGCAGTCACAAACTATGCAATAAAGCATGTTACTGTGTATGGTAGCAGCCACAAACTATGCAATGAAGCATGTTACTGTGTATTGTAGCAGTCATAAACTATGCAATAAAGCATGTTACTGTGTATTGTAGCAGTCACAAACTATGCAATGAAGCATGTTACTGTGTATGGTAGCAGTCAGGAGCTATGCAATAAAGCATGTTACTGTGTATGGTAGCAGTCACAAACTATGCAATGAATCATGTTACTATGTATGGTAGCAGCCACAAACTATGGAATAAAGCATGTTACTGTGTATGGTAGCAGTAACAAACTATGCAATGAAGCATGTTACTGTGTACTGTAGCAGTCATAAACTATGTAATAAAGCATGTTACTGTGTATTGTAGCAGTCACAAACTATGCAATAAAGCATGTTACTGTGTATGGTAGCTGTCATAAATTATGCAATATATCATGTTACTGTGTATGATAGCAGTCATAAACAGTGCAATAATATAGGTTATTGAATTAATATTGTATACTTTCATATTGTTTTCGATCAATGTTAATTGTATGACTATTACTTTTCATTGTATTTGTTTTATTTTTATAGCTATTTATGGAATTCCTATATTGTCATTCAGTTTCATTTTTGTGTGGATGATTATTTTGCGCGAAAACGACGTCGACGTCGGATGACGTCATTAAAACATAAGCGATTTTCTAAAGTTTGTTTACCATTCGATAACGTTTAAAACAGTGGGTGAGTTACCATTCCAATTATTTGATCAATTTCTGCCATAAAAGGTGAAGAAAAAAACCACGTATTTTTTTGTTGACAATATAGGAAGGATTTCGTTATTTTTATTTGAAAGTAGTTCCTTATTTCTATTTCGCGGCTCTTAGCAAGCACGAGAAAAAGTTCCGGTGCAATATCAATGTGTGCAATATCGTAAAATATTGCACACTTAGCTCAATGCAAACTAAATGGGACAATATGAAAGTATACAGTAAAGTATGATACAGTGTATGGTAGCTGTCACAAACTATGCAATAAATTATGTTACTGTGTATGGAAGCAGTCATAAACAATGCAATAAAGCATGTGACTGTGTATGGTAGCTTCATAAAATATGCAATGAATCATGTTACCGTGGATGGTAGCAGTCACAATCTACGCAACCATAAAATATGCAATAAAGCATGCTACTGTGTATGGTAGCAGTCACAGACTATGCAATACAGTATGTTACTCTGTACGGCCATTTCTCTACTGAGGGAGATATTTCACAGTAGAGCAAACGAGTAGATATAGCTTTTCTATTCCTTGTATTTTCTATACAAATCACAGACAAATATGTAATATAGCATGTTACTTTGTATGGTAGTAGTCACAAACTATGTAATAAAGCCTGATACTGTGTATGGTAGCTGTCATAAACTATGCAATAAATCATGTTACTGTGTATGGTAGCAGTCACAAACAATGCAATAAAGTATGATACGTTGTATGGTAGCAGTCATAAACTATGCAATAAAGCCTGATACTCTGTATGGAAGCAGTCACAAACTACGCAATAAAGCATGTTAGTGTGTATGGTAGCAGTCACAAACTACGCAATACAGCATGTTACTGTGTAAGGTAGCAGTTGCAAACTATGCAATAAAGCCTGATACTGTGTATGGTAGCAGTCACAAACTTTTCAATAAAGCCTGATACTGTGTATGGTAGCAGTCACAAACTATGCAATAAAGCTTGTTACTGTGTATGGTAGCAGTCACAAACTATGCAATAAAGCCTGATACTGTGTATGGAAGCAGGCATACACAATGCAATAAATCTTGTTACTCTGTATGGTAGCCGTCACAAACTACGCAATAAAGCATGTTACTGTGTATGGTAGCAGTCACAAACTACGCAATAAAGCATGTAACTGTGTATGGTAGCAGTCACAAACTATGCAATAAAGCATGTTACTCTGTATGGTAGCAGTCACAAACTACGCAATAAATCATGTATATTTGTATGGTAGCAGCCACAAACTATGCAATAAATCATGTTACTGTGTATTGTAGCAGTCATAAACAATGCAATAATGTATGATACTGTGTATGGTAGCAGTCACAAATTTTGCAATAAAGCCTGATACTGTGTATGGTAGCAATCGCAAACTATGCAATAAAGCCTGATACTGTGTATGATATCAGTCACAAACTATGCAATAAAGCATGTTACTGTGTATGGTAGCAGTCACAAACTACGCAATAAAGTATGTTACTGTGTATGGTAGCAGTCACAAACTATGCAATACAGCATGTTACTGTGTATTGTAGCAGTCATAAACTATGCAATAAAGCCTGATACTGTGTATGGTAGCAGTCACAAACTATGCAATTAAGCATGTTACTGTGTATGGTAGCAGTCGCAAACTATGCAATAAAGCCTGATACTGTGTATGGTAGCATTCACAAACTATGCAACACAGCATGTTACTGTGTATGGTAGCAGTCGCAAACTATGCAATAAAGCCTGATACTGTGTATGGTAGCAGTCACAAACTTTGCAATAAAGCCTGATACTGTGTATGGAAGCAGTCACAAACTATGCAATAAAGCTTGTTACTGTGTATGGTAGCAGTCATAAACTATGCAATGAATCATGTAACTGTGTATGGTATCTGTCATAAACTATGCAATAAAGTATGATACTGTGTATGGTAGCAGTCATAAACTATGCAATAAAGCCTGATACTGTGTATGGAAGCATGCATACACAATGCAATAATTCTTGTTACTCTGTATGGTAGCCGTCACAAACTACGCAATAAAGCATGTAACTGTGTATGGTAGCAGTCACAAACTATGCAATAAAGCATGTTACTCTGTATGGTAGAAGTCACAAACTACGCAATAAATCATGTATATGTGTATGGTAGCAGCCACAAACTATGCAATAAATCATGTTACTGTGTATGGTAGCAGTCATAAACAATGCAATAAAGTATGATACTGTGTATGGTAGCAGTCACAAACTTTGCAATAAAGCCTGATACTGTGTATGGAAGCAGTCACAAACTATGCAATAAAGCATGTTACTGTGTATTGTAGGACAATTGACACAAAGCAAGAGTGAATCATGTTACTGTGTATGGAAGCAGTCATAAACTACGCAATAAAGCATGTAAGTGTGTATGGTAGCAGTCACAAACTATGCAATAAAGCATGTTACTGTGTATGGTAGCAGTCATAAACTATGCAATGAATCATGTTACTGTGTATGGTAGCAGTCACAAACTACGCAATAAAGCATGTTAGTGTGTATGGTAGCAGTCACAAACTATGTAATAAAGCATGTTACTGTGTATGGTAGCAGTCATAAACTATGCAATGAATCATGTTACTGTGTATGGTAGCAGTCACAAACTATGCAGTAAAGCATGTTACTGTGTATGGTAGCAGTCACAAACTACGCATTAAAACATGTTACTGTGTATGGTAGCAGTCACAAACTATGTAATAAAGCATGTTATTCCGTGTGGTAGCAGTCACGAACTATGCAATAAAGCATGTTACTATGTATTGTAGCAGTCACAAACTATGCAATAAAGCATGTTACTGTGTATGTTAGCAGTCACAAACTATGCACTGAATCATGTTACTGTGTATGGTAGCAGTCACAAACTATGCAGTAAAGCATGTTACTGTGTATGGTAGCTGTCATAAACTATGCACTGAATCATGTTACGGTGTATAGTAGCAGTCACAAGCAATGCAATAAAGTATGATACTGTGTTTGGTGGCAGTCACAAACTATGCAATAAATCCTGATACTGTGTATGATAGCTGTCATAAACTATGGAATAAAGCATGTTACTGTGTATGGTACAAGTCAAAAACAATGCAATAAATCATGTTACTGTGTATGGTAGCAGTCACAAACTATGCAATAAAGCATGTTATTGTATATGGTAGCTGTCATAAACTATGCAATAAAGCATGTTACTGTGTATGGTAGCAGTAACAAACTACGCAATAAAGCATGTTACTGTGTATGGTAGCAGTCACAAACTACGCAATAAAACATGTTACTGTGTATTGTAGCAGTCATAAACTATGCAATAAAGCATGTTACTGTGTATGGTAGCAGTCACAAACTATTCACTGAATCATGTTACTGTGTATGGTAGCAGTCACAAACTACGCAATAAAGCATGTGACTGTGTATGGTAGCAGTCACAAACTATGCAATAAAGCATGTTTTTGTGTATGGTAGCAGACACAATCTATGCAATAAATCATGTTTACTGTGTATGGTAGCAGTCACAAACTACGCAATAAAGCATGTTACTGTATATGGTGGCAGTCACAAACTGTGCAATAATAAAACATGTTACTCTATATGGTAGCGGTCACAAACTACGCAATCAAGCATGTTACTCTGTATGGTAGCAGTCACAAACTACGCAATAAAGCATGTTACTGTGGATGGTAGGAGTCACAAACTACGCAATAAATCATGTTACTGTGTAAGGTAGCAGTCAGAAACTACGCAATAAAGCATGTTACTATGTATGGAAGCAGTCACAAACTATACAATAAAGCCTGTTACTGTGTATGGTAGCAGTCACAAACTATGCAATAAAGCATGCTACTGTGTATGGAAGCAGTCATAAACTATGCACTAAAGCTTGCTACTGTGTATGGTAGCAGTCACAAACTATGCAATAAAGCATGTTACTGTGTATGGTAGCAGTCACAAACTATACAATAAAGCATGCAACTGTGTATGGTAGCAGTCACAAACTATGCAATAAAGCATGTTACTGTGTATGGTAGCAGTCACAAACTATGCAATAAAGCATGTTAGTGTGTAATAAAGCATGTTACTGTGTATGGTAGCAGTCACAAACTACGCAATAAAGCATGTTACTGTGTATGGTAGCAGTCACAAACTATGCAATAAAGCATGTTACTGTGTATGGTAGCAGTCACAAACTATGCAATAAAGCATGCTACTGTGTATGGTAGCAGTCAAAAACTATGCAATAAAGCATGTTACTGTGTATGGTAGCAGTCACAAACTATGCAATAAAGCATGTTAGTGTGTATGGTAGCAGTCAGAAACTATGCAATAATGCATGTTACTGTGTATGGTAGGAGTCACAAACTATGCAATAAAGCATGTTACTGTGTATGGTAGCAGTCACAAACTACGCAATAAAGCATGTTACTGTGTATGGTAGCAGTCACAAACTATGCAATAAAGCATGTTACTCTGTATGGTCACTGCAATAAAGTATGTTACTGTGTATGGTCGCTGTAATAAACTATGCAATGAATCATGTTACTGTGTATGGAGGCAGTCACAAACTATGCAATAAAGCATGTTACTGTGTATGGTAGCTGTAATAAACTATGCAATAAATCATGTTACTGTGTATGGAGGTAGTCACAAACTATGCAATAAAGCATGTTACTCTGTATGGTCACTGCTATAAAGTATGTTACTGTGTATGGTAGCTGTAATAAACTATGCAATAAACCATGTTACTGTGTATGGAGGCAGTCACAAACTATGCAATAAAGCATGTTACTGTGTATGGAGGCAGTCACAAACTATGCAATAAAGCATGTTACTCTGTATGGTCACTGCAATAAAGTATGTTACTGTGTATGGTAGCTGTAATAAACTATGCAATAAACCATGTTACTGTGTATGGTAGCAGTCACAAACTATGCAATAAAGCATGTTACTGTGTATGGTAGCAGTCACAAACTAAGCAATAAAGCATGTTACTGTGTATGGTAGCTGTCATAAATTATGCAATAAAGTATGTTACTGTGTATGGTAGCAGTCACAAACTATTAGCAATAAACCATGTTACTGTGTATGGAAGCAGTCATAAACTATGCAATAAAGCATGTTACTGTGTATGGAAGCAGTCATAAATTATGCAATAAAGCATGTTACTGTGTATGGAAGCAGTCATAAACTATGCAATAAAGCATATTACTGTGTGTGGTAGCAGTCACAAACTATGTCATAATGCATGTTACTGTGTATGGTAACTGTAATAAAGTATGCAATGAATGATGTTACTGTGTATGGAAGCAGTCATAAACTATGCAATGGATCATGATACTGTTTATGGTAGCAGTCACAAACTATGTTATAAAGCATGTTACTGTGTATGGTAACTGTAATAAAGTATGCAATGAATGATGTTACTGTGTATGGTAGCAGTCACAAACTATGCAATAAACTATGTTACTGTGGATGGAAGCTGTCATAAACTATGCAATAAAGCATATGACTGTGTATGGTAGCTGTCATAAACTGTGCAATATATCATGTTACTGTGTATGGTAGCAGTCACAAACAATGCAATAAAGTTCGATACTGTGTATGGAAGCAGTCATAAAGTATGCATTAAATCATGTTACTCTGTATGGAGGCAGTCACAAACTATGCAATGAATCATGTTACTGTGTATGGTAGCTGTCATAAACAATGACATGATTCATGTTACTGTGTATGGTGGCAGTCATTAAATATGCAATAAAGCCTGATACTGTGTATGGAAGCAGTCATAAAACTATGCAATGAATCATGTTACTGTGTGGGGTAGCTGTCATAAACTATGCAATAAAGCATGCTACTGTGTATGGTAGCTGTCATAAACTATGTAATATATCATGTTACTGTGTATGGTAGCAGTCACAAACAATGCAATAAAGTATGATACTGTGTATAGTAGCTGTCATAAACTAGGCAATGTATCATGTTACTGCGTATGGAGGCAGTCACAAATTATGCAATGAATCATGTTACTGTGTATGGAGGCAGTCACAAACTATGCAATGTATCATGTGTGTATGGAGGCAGTCACAAACTATGCAATGAATCATGTTACTGTGTATGGTAGCTGTGATAAACTATGCAATAAATCATGTTACTGTGTATGGAGGCAGTCACAAACTATGCAATGAATCATGTTACTGTGTATGGAGGCAGTCACAAACTATGCAATGAATCATGTTACTGTGTATGGTAGCTGTCATAAACAATGACAGAATCATGTTACTGTGTACGGTGGCAGTTATAAGCTATGCAATAAAGCCTGATACTGTGTATGGTAGCAGTCACAAACAATGCAATAAAGTATGATAATGTGCATGGTAGCATTCATAAACTATGCAATAAAGCCTGATACTGTGTATGGTAGCAGTCACAAACAATGCAATAAAGCATGTTACTGTGTGTGGTAGCTGTCATAAACTATGCAATAAAGTATGATACTGTGTATGATAGCAGTCACAAACTATGCAATGAATCATGTTACTGGGTATGGTAGCAGTCAAACGCTATGCAATAAAGCATGTTACTGTGTATGGTAGCAGTCAAAAACAATGCAATAAAGTATGATACTGTGTATGGTAGCAGTCATAAACTATGCAATAAATCATGTTTACTGTGTATGGTAGCAGTCACAAACTACGCAATAAAGCATGTTACTGTGTATTGTGGCAGTCACAAACTGTGCAATAATAAAACATGTTACTCTATATGGTAGCGGTCACAAACTACGCAATCAAGCATGTTACTCTGTATGGTAGCAGTCAGAAACTACGCAATAAAGCATGTTACTGTTGATGGTAGGAGTCACAAACTACGCAATAAATCATGTTACTGTGTAAGGTAGCAGTCAGAAACTACGCAATAAAGCATGTTACTATGTATGGTAGCAGTCACAAACTATGCAATAAATCATGTTACTGTGTATTGTAGCAGTCATAAACAATGCAATAAAGTATGATACTGTGTATGGTAGCAGTCACAAACTTTGCAATAAAGCCTGATACTGTGTATGGTAGCAATCGCAAACTATGCAATAAAGCCTGATACTGTGTATGATATCAGTCACAAACTATGCAATAAAGCATGTTACTGTGTATGGTAGCAGTCACAAACTACGCAATAAAGTATGTTACTGTGTATGGTAGCAGTCACAAACTATGCAATACAGCATGTTACTGTGTATTGTAGCAGTCATAAACTATGCAATAAAGCCTGATACTGTGTATGGTAGCAGTCACAAACTATGGAATAAAGCATGTTACTGTGTATGGTAGCAGTCGCAAACTATGCAATAAAGCCTGATACTGTATATGGTAGCATTCACAAACTATGCAATACAGCATGTTACTGTGTATGGTAGCAGTCGCAAACTATGCAATAAAGCCTGATACTGTGTATGGTAGCAGTCACAAACTTTGCAATAAAGCCTGATACTGTGTATGGAAGCAGTCACAAACTATGCAATAAAGCTTGTTACTGTGTATGGTAGCAGTCATAAACTATGCAATGAATCATGTAACTGTGTATGGTATCTGTCATAAACTATGCAATAAAGTATGATACTGTGTATGGTAGCAGTCATAAACTATGCAATAAAGCCTGATACTGTGTATGGAAGCATGCATACACAATGCAATAATTCTTGTTACTCTGTATGGTAGCCGTCACAAACTACGCAATAAAGCATGTAACTGTGTATGGTAGCAGTCACAAACTATGCAATAAAGCATGTTACTCTGTATGGTAGAAGTCACAAACTACGCAATAAATCATGTATATGTGTATGGTAGCAGCCACAAACTATGCAATAAATCATGTTACTGTGTATGGTAGCAGTCATAAACAATGCAATAAAGTATGATACTGTGTATGGTAGCAGTCACAAACTTTGCAATAAAGCCTGATACTGTGTATGGAAGCAGTCACAAACTATGCAATAAAGCATGTTACTGTGTATTGTAGGACAATTGACACAAAGCTAGAGTGAATCATGTTACTGTGTATGGAAGCAGTCATAAACTACGCAATAAAGCATGTTAGTGTGTATGGTAGCAGTCACAAACTATGCAATAAAGCATGTTACTGTGTATGGTAGCAGTCATAAACTATGCAAAGAATCATGTTACTGGGTATGGTAGCAGTCACAAACTACGCAATAAAGCATGTTAGTGTGTATGGTAGCAGTCACAAACTATGTAATAAAGCATGTTACTGTGTATGGTAGCAGTCATAAACTATGCAATGAATCATGTTACTGTGTATGGTAGCAGTCACAAACTATGCAGTAAAGCATGTTACTGTGTATGGTAGCAGTCACAAACTACGCAATAAAACATGTTACTGTGTATGGTAGCCGTCACAAACTATGTAATAAAGCATGTTATTCCGTGTTTTAGCAGTCACGAACTATGCAATAAAGCATGTTACTATGTATTGTAGCAGTCACAAACTATGCAATAAAGCATGTTACTGTGTATGTTAGCAGTCACAAACTATGCACTGAATCATGTTACTGTGTATGGTAGCAGTCACAAACTATGCAATAAAGCATGTTACTGTGTATGGTAGCTGTCATAAACTATGCACTGAATCATGTTACTGTGTATAGTAGCAGTCACAAGCAATGCAATAAAGTATGATACTGTGTTTGGTGGCAGTCACAAACTATGCAATACATCCTGATACTGTGTATGATAGCTGTCATAAACTATGGAATAAAGCATGTTACTGTGTATGGTACAAGTCAAAAACAATGCAATAAATCATGTTACTGTGTATGGTAGCAGTCACAAACTATGCAATAAAGCATGTTATTGTATATGGTAGCTGTCATAAACTATGCAATAAAGCATGTTACTGTGTATGGTAGCAGTAACAAACTACGCAATAAAGCATGTTACTGTGTATGGTAGCAGTCACAAACTACGCAATAAAACATTTTACTGTGTATTGTAGCAGTCATAAACTATGCAATAAAGCATGTTACTGTGTATGGTAGCAGTCACAAACTATGCACTGAATCATGTTACTGTGTATGGTAGCAGTCACAAACTACGCAATAAAGCATGTGACTGTGTATGGTAGCAGTCACAAACTATGCAATAAAGCATGTTTCTGTGTATGGTAGCAGACACAAACTATGCAATAAATCATGTTTACTGTGTATGGTAGCAGTCACAAACTACGCAATAAAGCATGTTTCTGTGTATGGTAGCAGTCACAAACTATGCAATAAAGCATGTTAGTGTGTATGGTAGCAGTCAGAAACTATGCAATAATG